>PVIC010004438.1:0-62590 GCA_004025085.1 Thryonomys swinderianus
TGTAGTAATTTTAACGGAGTTTATTTACCTATAAATAAGGACAATGATTATGATTATGCATTTAAGAGTCCTTCCATATTAATAGTTTTTCAGTTATCTATTCTTTACATGGATAATTCTAGATAATACAAATTTAAAAACTAACATAAACAGTGTTTTACTTTCTATAATTCTCTAAAATTTTTCTACAACTAGTTTAGTTTTTTAAAAATAATCTCATATTCTTCATTTTTGCTGGGTTTTTTCTTTTTCTTTCAAATAATATCTATTAATTATCTTGGATTTACAATGTGGATAACATAGCCTCATTTCATCATTTGGAAACATTAAAGTTTTATTTTTAAGCATATTTAAGGCAGTTATAAACAATTTTCATCTCACATTAAAATTTATATATATTTCTATTTTAGTTGATTTTTATGTTTTTATTTTTACACTTTCATGAAACATACTCAGTGAGGTTTATTATCTTATTTTTACCTGTGCTTTTAAAATCATTTTAATAATGGCAGATTTTAAGTATCACATTATTTACATTTTATTATTATTATTTTGGTTATAAAATTTATAGATCATGTTTTTCACTCACAATACTATAAACTCATTCTTTACAGAGGAACAACATATGACCAATCTTTTATATGTAACTGATTTGAAATTTTTACTACTTTGTAAAACAGATAATTTTGGAACAAACATAGATTACATAATGAACTTTTTTTTTTTACATACTTACAACTTAAAAAAAGGAAATATTCTAAAATTTGAATCTCCATATTTTTCCTAAGTATAACTTTCATTTTGTATTCCCAAAGCAAGGGGCAGTTAGTAACCCATATTTGATGTTGTATTTTCCTGTTTTGAATTTTAGTTTTATAAAATTTGTATGTTTCATATTCTTTTTTTTTCCCCAATAAACCTCCAACCCTCCAATCTGTACGTGGCTTTCTGAATTCCCAGCATGGGATCACCCCTCCTGTACTGGCCGCAGTGTCACCCACGTGATTTGTTCTGGCCAATCAAATAGAAGCAAGTGCCACACAGAGGTTTTCAAAGTGCAGGATCATTGGGGCCTGGCCTGTCTGTTTCTGGTGATCCTGGCACCTGCTTCTCTACACTGTGGCACAAATTTCTACAAACCTGTTGGGTGTTAAAAGGCATGTGAACCAGTTACTCTTACCCTTAATTCATTAAGGCATTCCTTATAGTTTACTCCTTTATTTTAGAATGTCCTTTTCATATTTAGGGCTTGGATTCATTTTGAATTGTTTTTCCTAAGTGCTATAAATTAGAAAGTTCCATTGTTTAATATAAATAAACTTTCAGACTAGAAACTATTTACTTCTTATTCCATCTTAACTTCAAGAAGCTGCTATGATATTTCCATTATATATCAAAATCTGTGTATTCTTATATCCTTTCAATTATTTAATTTCACTCCCCCTGGGCCATAAAAAGCTGTTATTACAGCTTTTTAACAAATATTGTTATTTACTAAGGGAAATCTTATGATAAGGTTCTCAGTTTTATTATTTACTAAATAAATTTTAGAATCAGCATAACAAATTCTAACAAAAGCTGTAAGGGAGAGTTCTTTGGGAATGTCCTCACTACATGAATTAAGTGTGATTAGCCTTTACAATTTTGAGTCACTGTTACAGTTCTTATTTGACATGTGCTTTAAAACTCTTTATTTGGCAAAGGGGTGTTTTGGAAAAATGATTAGATCCTGAGAGCTCTGATTTAATCAAGTCAATTAGTTCACTGATGAAATCATGATTGGATGGCATTGTGATGTAGGTGACAACAGAGAGGTGACAGGAGCAGGTTGGAGGGAGTGGAGGAAGAAGCATTGAGAGCCTCAATGACCCCTGGTCCTTTCCTCTCAGGATCCTTCATTCTTTGCTTCCTGGTTGCCATTAGGTACAGTTTTTCTCCACCCTTCGCTCTGCCCTAAAGTCTTGCCTGACCCCGGGGCCATGGGAATGGAACCAGCCAATCATGGACAAAAGCTTTGGAAACACTGAGCCAAAATCAACTTTACCTTTAAGAAGTAGCTGTGCTCAGACATTTTTGTAACATTAAACATGAAGTTAGCACCTTTTCTATTTGTCTAGGTCTTTGTCAATACTGTTCATTAAAGTTCTGTGCATTTCTTCATATAAATCATCTATTTTCTGATCCATTACAAGTATTTTTACTGATGCTTTTTTTTTTGAGACAGGATTTTTCTATGTATTTCAGGCTGGCCTTGAACCCATTGTGTTGTCTAGGCTGACCTTGAACTCATGGCAATCCTCCTGACTCAGCTTCCTGAGTGCTGGGACTATAGGCATATGCTACTCCCACCTAGCTGACAGATGTACTTTTAAAACTGTATTTTTTTTTAAGTTTTTCTGAGACAAGGTTTCACTTTGTAGTTCAGGCTGGCTCTGAGCTCACTGTGTAGCCCAGGCCAGCCTTGAACTCACAGCAATCCTCTTGACTCTGCCTCCAGAGGGTTGGCACTACAGGAGTGAGCCACCATGCCTGGCATTATGATATGTGGTTACTGAGAGTTGAACTCAGGATGTTGCAGTTCCCAGGTGGATACCATAACCACTGAGCTAAATCCCTGGGCCTAAAAACTGTATCTTGAAGTCACTCTTGATTGTGAATGAAAATGTAACTAATTTTTTTTTTTTTTTTGAGACAGGGTCTCGCTTTGTAGTTCAGGCTGGCTCTGAGCTCACTATGTAGCCCAGGCAAGCCTTGAACTCAGCAATCCTCCTGCCTCTACCTCCCGAGTGCTAGGATTACAGGGGTGAGCCACCACAGCCGGCACTGTGGTATGTGGTATTGATGGCTGGTGGGTGTGAGTCACCACGCCCAGCATTGTATGTGGTTACTGGGATCGAACTCAGAACCTTGCGCTTGTGAGGCAGGCGCCGGAACCACTGAGCTAACCCTCTGGCCCTGTAACTAATTTTTATATCTGATATTATATCTACAGATTTGCTAAGTTTCACTGTTGCTTCTAAAATTTTGCACCTTTTGGGTCACTGTATACTTCCTTCAAAGGACAGTTTGATTTCTTCCCTTTACCTTTCTGAAACTTTGAGTCTTTTTATTGTGCCCCTGAATGGCATAGCTAGCGCAGTATTAAGTAAAAGTGGGAAAGGGAGCATTGGTTCAGGACTCTTGATTTTAAAAAGCACACTTACTACTTCCTCGCTTTGTGTGACGTTTGCTGTGGTTCTTCTGTTCCTCCCCTTTGTCCTTCTCCTCTCCTCTCTTCTCAGCTGACATGGTTAGATTTTACAGTGGTAAACCGTCCTTGAACTTGTGGGATGAACCCAGATTGGTCACGAGCTATTATCATTTTATATATTGCTATGTCTGGGTTAATAATATATTATTCTATATCTTATGCTATATTAATGCTGAAAGTTAGTCTAGTCATTTATTATTCTGGTCTTATTTGATTTTAATATCAAGTTCATTCCAGCCTTATAATACAAATGAAGAGCAAAAGATACTCATTTTGTTCTTTATTCTTATTTTAAAAAGTAATGTTTAAACTTTGGAATTAAAAAAAATGGTGTAACTCATTTATAAAATTATAGGATCTATTACTTGTAGAATGGCAATTGTTTTATTTACCAGTTAAATTTTTTAATGACAGATCTATTTAATACCCTTATTTATACATAACCAAATAGGATAAATGTTTTTCTAGGAAAAAGTTCATTTTCTTTTATTTCTCTAAATCTGCACTTGATCTTAGCCAAAAGGCCGAGAAGCGATTATTATTTCTCTAAATCTGGCATAATGGTTTTCTTTGTCATTATATTCATTTTAACCTTCTTAAACTGTGTTTTATCGATAGCATTGTTCCTTTCATATTTATAATTTATTTGCACCATCTTCATATGTTTTCCTTCTGGCTTCTTTTAACCAAAATTTTGCAATTGTATTACTCTTCAGAAATATACCTTTGATGTTGTTAATCCCATTTCTATTTGTTCTTTCTCTCTTCTCTTCTGGTTTACTTTTATCTGGATTTATTTGTGCTTTTCTAATTTCCTAAATTGACGATTAGGTCATTAATTTTTGGAACTTCCATTCTAATGTGAGCATTTCCAACTATAAATTTCTCTCCAAGTATTCCTTGAGTTACACTACAGAAAATATCATTCAATTGCCAACAATTCATATGTCATTCTTGATTTATTATAGGGTAGCTGAGAAGTGTCTATAGTTTGTATTTATATCCAAATGAATACATTCTTTTAAACTTACTATTTTCAATTAATAATTCAAATATATTGCAGTTAAGAAATGGTTATAATGATACTGATTCCAAATTTCTCATCTTTGTTTTATGCATCCAATATTAATGTTCTATAAATTCCATATATACTATATTTCATTAATTCATTGATTCATTCATTGATTTATTCATTCATTCAGACAGGGTCTCACTTTGTAGTTCAGGCTGACCCTGAGCTCACTATGTAGCCCAGGCAAGCCTCGAACTCACAGAAATCCTACTTCCTCTGCTTCCTGAGTGCTAGGATTACAAGTGCGAGTCACCACGCCCAGCATTGTGGTATGTGGTACTGGGGATTGAATTTTGGGACCTTGTGTTTGCAAGGCAGATGTCAGAACTACTGAGCTAAATCTCTGGCCCCTCCACATATATTTTAAAGGCATATATATGTAGCAAGTCCTGGCTCTTATCATATAGTCATTGGGTAAGATAGCAATTATGAATACCCAATGTAGTGTATTTTTATTAATATTTGGCCTAGTATGTAATTATTATGAGAACCTTGCTAAAGTCTCTAAATGCAGTAACGATTTTTTAAATTTTCCTTTCAGTTTTGTTACATTTTGTCCATTTTAAAGCTGTGGTAGTAAGTTCATAATGTCAAATTTTAGGATTATAATCTTAAAGACTATAGCTTCATGATTCAAACCACCTAGTAAAATATGATTTAGCTTTTAACTGCACTAATTAGAAAGAATGGAGAAAAATTCCAAAATAGCCTTAAAGAGTATGTAGTATTGAGTGAAACTAGCTGAGTAAAAGTTAGAAATTCTAATAGGATATGAAAATCCTTAGGATTCCAATCTTAACATCCAGGCTACACAATCACAGCCAAGTTGTGTTCTGAATCACTGTTCTATATAACAAGCAGGGCTCAGTATGATTTATCAGTGTCACAGTTGAGAATATAGTCAGTGCCCCAGTGAGGGTTTCTGAATGCTTTTTCAACCTGAGAAGGCAACAGTAAAAATATTTGAAAAATTATTCCACACAGTCTGAAGTGAGATAATTGTTTCCTTGGAGAATTAGCATCTTTCATCTCAAAGATTTGGAATTATTTATAATCAGAACTATTTATAATTGTTTCTCAATATTTTTTGCATTATAATCAGGAAACCATTTTTCTGGCCTTTTAAAATAGAACTACAACTACTAGAGAAATATATTCACTTGACAGTGGTAATCAAAATGTTTTATTAGAAATTGATTTAGGGGCCGGAGGGTTAGCTCAGTGGTTCCAGCGCCTGCCTTGCAAGCGCAAGGACCTGAGTTCGATCCCCGGTCACCACATATAATGCTGGGCGTGGAGACATGCCCACCAACAATCAACACCGCATACCACAATGCCGGACGTAGTGGCTCACGCCTGTAATCCCAGCACTCGGGAGGCAGAGACAGGAGGATTGCTGAGTTCGCGGCGGCTTGCCTGGGCACCATAGTGAGCTCAGGGCCAGCCTGAACTACAAAGCGAGACCCTGTCTCAGAAAGCAAAAAAAAAAAAAAAAAAAAGAAATTGATTTAGATATCTGACTTTAAAATGAAAGTTTATTATATATATTATTAGTACATCTAAGGGATTTTCAAAAATTTTCACAATAATAATAATTTGATTCATTTTGTTTGTATAGTCTATTTATGTATTCAATAAAGTTTGTTTTGTATGTAGCTAATTGAATTAATAAACAAGTAAATTTATAAATACAATTACGATTTAAAGTGTTTAACTTTATAAATTGGAAAAAATTCTTAGAGTATGCCTTTTGGTTTCTTATACACCCAGTTCTCTTGATTCTAGGTGAAAGGTATGACTGCTTTACAGAGCCTTCAATTGGTTGATGAGAACCATGTGATCAGTTCTCCTCAACAGAATCACTTCCAGGGTCAAGCATTTTGTTTCAAGTGTGATGAGATCTAGTCCTTTTTTCTGTTACTTTAGAACAGGCAAAAGCTTCTTGAAGAGAAGGTAAAATTAAAAAAAAATGTGGATCTTACTATCCAGAGTGTCTGAGTGATTATATTCTATAGAGGTCCTTGACGATTTAAACTGCACACAAAATGTCAGTAGTAAATGATTCTTAGCTTATGTAAGTGGGTTAAGCAGGTTTTTGTTGTTGTTTATTCTTACTCCAACACTGCCTCTTCTATTCTGATTAAAATACCTATCATTATTGAAGGATAACAATAAGAAGGAAGATAGGACTCGAAAGATGTAGTTCTTGTGTAGAGGTTAGAAAGCTGGTGGAAGCAAAATTTCATTAAGACTGGAAAGTTGGTAATATATGTTTCATCATCAAAACACTTGCTGGCCAGACATGGTGGCACATGCCTGTAATTCTAGCACTCTGAAGGCTAAACTAAGAGGATCACCATGAGTTTGAGGCCAGCCTGGACTATGTAGTGAATTCAAAGCCAACCTGAAGTACATAGGTCTTTGTCTCCAAAGACAAAACAAACCAACAGAATTTTCTAAAGCCTTCAAGTGTAAGAGGTATATTCTGTGGTTTTATATGTGCATATGTAGAGCAGACAGTTATCAAGTTACATCATGCAAAATTCAGCCTTGAGGTAAAGACAAAATCAGGAATATTATCTACATGAATGACTTTGGAGATTCTTTGAATTTCTGAGACTCCTTTATAGCATCTGCAAAATAAGAACTATTTTCTTAGTAAAAAGAAGACATTACTTGCTGTTTTCACTCTGCCTTACGAGTGTACAAGGTACAAAATTACATTAACATGATTTCAGACTCCACTTTGCAGCTAAGCCTGAAGAAACTGTGTATAAAAGGTACCAATAAAGAGTTCAATTAAAAACAGGAAACTACCATTTTTAAGTGGTGAAGAATATCAACAATTATCTGAAAAGACTATGAAAATGCTTCTTCATTTTCCAATTACACATGACTGTGAATATTAATTCTTTACACATATTTCAACTGAAACAATACGGGACAACATTGAATACAGAAACATATATGACAACCTTGTTGGACTGTGGCACCTTGGTATTTGTTCCTCAGTATCCAGTCTTCTAGCTCAGCAAGGGTAGATAACTCTTACAGTTTCAGAAGTGTTTTCAGCTAATTTTTGATTTAGACATTCTATTTTGTAGATAACGAGGCATGAGAAGAAAGAGGGTAAAACATTTTTGTTGTGTGTCTATCTTCTTTTCCTCTTTTTTTTTTTTTGTTGGCTTGAATACTAGCATACTGGTTGGAGCTCCTGCAACCACTGTGCACCCTACTCTTTACTGTGGACATTAAAAGTATTTATTTATAAGATAAAATGCTGAAGCAGGACTTTACTGAGTTCGAGGCCAGCCTACACTACACAGTAAGTTCAAGGCCGGGCTGAGCTACATAGCAGGAACTTGGCTGTAAATAATAAACAAATAAACAAACAAATATTATAACATAAAACACTGTGAACATTACTAATGTCAGTTTGAATTTTCTCTAGCATGCAGGTACAACTAATCCTAATATAATGTATTCCATTAACATGTTAACATTTATCATGTGTTTATATGAAAAACACATTTTTTCTGTTTTCATAAGCAAATTTAAACAACCATTGGGCATACATGTGCCCACACATTGTTGGTCTTCCTAGTAAACATTTCAAAACATTACTGAAGACTAATAGCAAGTAAATTCCTGTTGCTACTTATTGGACAGGATATGAAGTCTGGCTCTTGTGAAAACCAGTTAAATTTCAGATCACATAATTGCCCTTCAAGTGTCCTACTTTGGACTCGAGTCTGGAGCCAATGTTGCTTCCTCTGCCCTCAGTATCTCAATATATGTGACAGGCTTGTGTGAGTTGCTGGATTGCCAGGGTCACTTCGGGTGCCTCTGTTTCACATGCTTCCAAAACATCTTCTCACATCATTTCAGGCAGTGCACGTGCTGTCTACTCAGCCTGTGTAAGTCTGACTATCACAAACATCTTTCAGACTGTTGCAGTGCACACAGCACTTTTCTTTGATGTAGTAAAAAACAAACAAACATAAACTTTACTATGTTTATATTATAAACTCTGGGAGAAAATGAGAACATTAGTATTAGATACGTTTTGAAAGTTGCTTTATAAGTACTGAAGTCTATTTTCAATTTCTTTCACAATGACCATCTATTATTTGAGTAAGAAAGCCAAAAAAATTAGCAATTTCAGTGATACCAAATTGGTCAAAATGAATATTTTTTTAACATACTTGCTCAAAATTCAGTTATAATAAAGCCATGTGATCTTATACATCATTAACTGCAAAGCTCTAGAATCTGACTTTTTTTTTCTTTTTTGAAACAGGGTCTCACTTTGTAGTTCTGGCTGGCCCTGAGCTCACTATGTAGCCCAGGCAAGCCTTGAACTCAGCAATCCTCCTGCCTCTGCCTTCCGAGTGCTGGGATTACAGGTGTGAGCCACCACACCCGGCACTGTGGTATTGATTGCTGGTGGGCGTGAGTCACCACACCTGGCATTGTATGTGGTTACTGGGATCAAACTCAGGACCTTGTGCTTGTGAGGCAGGCACTGGAACCACTGAGCTAAATCTCCGGCCCCTAGACTCTGACATTTTTAAAGATGATCCTGGGAAAAAGTTCTCAAGCATCCCCTATCTAAACTAAATCTAGTTTGAATAGAACCTGTCTAAGAGATTTATTTGCTTGAGTGTATTACTCAAGTCTCTTGATGATATTTTTGATGAAAATCATGTTCTTTTGTTTTCTGACAGAACTCGGGTAGACAGCAGTGGTTTACATGTATAAGTTATCATCACTTTAAAATATAATGGAATGTTCATCCTATCAGGAAGGTTAAATATTATGCTACAGATGGTAATTAAAACAAAGATAAATTCATAGAGATCTGCCACTTCCAATCTTTCTAATAATTTTTAAAAATTGCAATATATTGAAATAGAAGCTGAAATAACACTAAACCAGTAGTGAAGCCTAATCAATAGTATGCATGCAGAAATGTTAAGGGGTTAACTATCCTCTCGCCTGAAACACAGTTTGATGGATAGTCTGATATGTGATAAATCATATTTAGTTACCTGTTAAATTAGAAAAACCAGGATGAGTGCATATATGATATGACTTCACTGTATGATTAGTTGAGCCTTACAGTAAGTTAAAAAATTCATAATAACATATTGGAAAAGCAGAGTAGGAAATAGATACATTACAATAAAATGTTGAGAAAAGTGATTGGTAGAATATAAATACTCAAAATTTTTATGTGTATTTTATGACTGACAGAGAGAGCCTGGTTTGAAATGTGTACCATAAGCTTACTTACAATGAACTACATTGGGAAGCTATTTCATTTTTCTTCAGTCATGAGATATGAATTTTGTATTTAAAAGTATTTATAATGTGCATGGAATTCTTTCTGTGTGTGATGTTTTTCTTTGTTTAGTTCTCATTACAATGTATATGTAGATATTCCCTAAATACACTCATAGATGAGGTGTTTTTGGAGTGACTAGATCATTGGTGATAGTGGATTAGTCCACTGATTGGCTTAGCATAGTTTTCATCATGGAAGATGGATTTATTAAAGAGAGAAATGCTACAGTGGGTATGAGTGGCACAACCAATAGGTTAATGGCCTGGATGGAATAAAAGGGAAACTGAAGGATGGCTGCTGTCTTCTACCTGCCATGATTCTTTCTCCTCTGCCATGCCACCTTACCTTGGGATAAACCAGCTATGGACTGAAGCCTCTATGAACTGTGAGAGAAAATAAACCTTTCCTTCTTGAACTGTGGGTGTTGAGTATGTTGGTTCAACAATGAGAAAATAATTAAGACAGCTTTCAAAATAAGATATAAATTTGTGCTCGCTTTGGCAGCACATATACAAAATAAGATATAAATTTGGCTAAATATTTAGCTCAGTGGTTCTGGCACTTGCCTTACGAGCACAAGGTCCTGAGTTCTATCCCTGGTACAAAAAAGTAAAATCATTGATTATCCTCCCCTAATTTTTTATGTGTATGTGTGCGTGTGTGTGGTTTTGGGGGTTGAACTCAGGGCCTTCATGCTGAGCTACATCCCAGGCCTTTTCCTTTTTCCTTTTTCTTTTGAGACAAGGACTCATTAAGTTGCTAAATGGTGCAAGCTTGGCTCAGGCCTGAGGTCCTCCTGCCTCATCCTTTCCACAAGCTGGGATTATAAGTGTGTGCACTAACCCTGGCTAATTATTCAGTTTTTACCAGTGGTTAATGCCAAATTTACGGAGGTTAAGTAACTTGCTAAAAGTCATATAGTTAGCTAGCAGAAGTAGGAATTTTATCCAAGCCCTCTGGTTTCCAGTCTTGTGCACCTAATCATGATGCTACATTTCTTTTTACAGTCTAAATTAAATGTACACTTGTTTGTATTTTCCCATAAAGTCCAGCTCTTTTCTCTTTTGACTGAACATGCTGACAAAGCCAGACACTGACTCCATTTTTATCTCTATCCAGCTTCCTGTTGTTTGTCTCATGAGCAGTAAGCAAACAGCTAAGATTAGAACAGCTTTCTTCTAAAACCAGTTAGACACAAATAAAAACATTTCCTATGCAGTTAACCAAGACAGCCCAAGATACAGAATAACCCTAACTGTGAATTATTCCACTTGTAATTTATGTACCTCCCTATAGAAATATAAAGCAAAATCACCCTGCCACAGTCTCTGATCTCTGACCCAGAGTCTTTTGTCTATTGCAATATCTGAATAAAAGCAACGATTTTACTTATTTTTATTTTTAATAGTCTCTAAATGGTTTATGTATGATATATAGTTGAAAGCCAGACCCTGGAGTTTGGTAAACAGTATGTAATCTCCATTCCCTGTATCACCTGTTATATGTACATACTGGCTCAGGGATGAGGGAGACTCAGATGAGTTCATCATGAAGGAGTAGCCCAGGAGTGAAGGGAGGCTGAAAAGCTCCGTGCTCTGCTTTCAGCAATCCGGAGAACCAAGGGAGTATAATTCAGTCTGAGTCCAGTGGCTTGAGAAGCAGAGGAACCAGCGTGGTAACTCCCAGTCTAACATTCTTCAGATTTATTGTGGAGAACACTGCATTATACTAATTGTATCTACTGTATAGTTTGAAATATTCATCAGATGTTTAAGATTTATGACAAGATTTTTCATTTTCGAAAGGTTATTTGTCTCTTTTCCAATTTGTCTGTTCTTGTTTCATAATGACCTATTGCTTTATGATATTTTCTATTTTAAATATCTTAAATTGTTAGAATACACCAGTGGGAGGCAGGAGGAAAGCAGAGAAGGGAAAGAAAATGTTGAAGGTCAAAAGTAAAAAAAAATGGAACAAAGCTTATCTCTATGGGAATGGAGGGCCTGAAGGGAGGCAGGGGATGAAAAAAATAAGAATCAAGATATATAATGTACAGATACAAATTCTCAGTGATGAATGTGATCATAACATATACTTCAAATGTACCAATAAAGTCAATCTACAAAAGAATACATCACACAAAAATCTTTCAGATTTTATATTTTTTGTAGTTGTGTTAATTCTTTTAGATTAACATGATAAACTTTCATAGTGAAATATTTATTTTTGTGTTGTGCACTTTATACTGTAAATTTATGGGGTATTTTGTTTGTTTCCTTTGATAGTATTTTGACCCCAGGGATTTTAGAAAAGATCTCTTTTGACTAGCTTTGCACATGTTTGCTTAGGTTGAAGCAGTTTGCCTTCCTTTAAATCAGGTTTTAAAATACTAGTGAACTATTTTGGAATTAATGTCATTCATGTGATAATATTTCCCGACCTGATCACATGCTTGACAGAAGCTTAAGATTTGCTTTCTCATAAGAGGTGGTCTACTAAACCACCTACTCCTGAGCTTTGAGCTGAGGCAGTTTCCTCACTAATTTTATGGCAATGGTTAAAGATTTCACCGTGCTTTTTATAAAGAAAACCTGGCTTTCAAGTCCAGCATTGAGAATGATCTCTCTTCTAGTCCTCTGTTCTAAGTGTTACCACAGCTAAATGTCCTCTGTCTCCCCTTGGTGGGCTGGATTTGAACTCCCACTATTAGAAATAGGAAGAGTTCATGTCGGGTCAACCCACTGTTTGCTGAAACTTGCAGTCTTGTGTGCATTATTTCAGATCAATATGCATTCATCTGTAAAGCTAATTTAATGATTTGATACTATTCTTGAAGTAAATCAATAATTCTTAAAATGCAGAATGTACTGCATTTAAGAATCACCATTTTTTACTACTTTTTATGACTAGAAGTGATTACAGGTGCAGATGAATTGCTATCTGAATCTTGACTACACTGGGAAGATGCTCTGTGGTTAAGTCTGTATTTTAACATCTTTCCTCTGGAAGTTCTTAAGCGTGCTAGTTTGAACCATACATTAGATGCACCATAATTATTTAAATATTCTTTTATTCTTAGACTTTCAAGTTTTGTGCTTTTCTCCATTATGCCACAATACTGCTGAATATCCTATTTGTAAATACCTTTACCACAATTTCTTTGGAACACACTATGGAAAGTTAAATGGCTATTTCAAAGAATGTACCAAGTTTAAAGGATTTTAATGCATGTTTACAACCATGAGATTCTTTTAGTAGCTGTAAAGAGACTAAGCAAGTAACCTTTTTATAAGCACTTGTACATGCTATTACTTTCATGTTTTAGTTAAAATACATTTTAAATTTTTTTAATTGAATTCTTTATTGGTACAATTTATATATATCTCACAATCACATATAACACTGGGAAATCTGTACCAGTATATGACACAAGTTAATTCTCATTTTTACCCATATCCCTACCCACCCACACCTCCCCACCCTCTATATACATGTTCTTTTATTTTCTTTCAGAATCATATTTATTCCTTCCCCTCATTACATTCCCACACCAAATTTCCTATGGAAACTTCTCATTCTACAAAAACTTTCATACTTTCTAGAGCTCATTTGTATCTACAGGTGCTCATATCAAAGAGAGGATCCGGTATTTGCCTATCTGTGATCTATTTATTTCATTTATTAATGTATCCTCCAGGTGTCTCCATTTGCACATAAAAGAATCAATCTTGTCATTCTTTATGGCAGAATAATACTCCATTTTATTAAAAAAAAAACACATCTTCTTTGACCACTGTCCAGTTGTTGGACATTTGGGTTGTTTCCAAGATTGAGCTATCATGAACTGAGCTGCTATGAACAAGGGTGTATATCTGTCTTTCCAATGTGTTTTTTAAAATTCTTTTGGGTATATTCCTAGCAGGGGGATAGCAGAGTCAAATGGGGCCCCTAGTCCTCGGAACATTTAAAATTTTTAATTATCCATCATTTTCTAATAAATATGATGAATATTTGGGACACATTTAATTTATTGCATAGTAATATTTGTTTTTTAATGCCTTTTGGCAATGGAGTGTTAATATTTAATTCTGATATGATCTTTTATGAAAAGCTATTGAGATACTTCTATGTGTAAAACAGATTCACTGTGTTTTGAGGACAAATCCTGGAGGACCATTGCACCGAGGGTGGAAAAGATAATTGATCTGCCATCTACTGAGAATAGGGCTCTAAACACTAGCACATCATGTTTTGGGCCTAATATCTAGCTTTTCATGACTCCAGAGTGCTCCCAAGGGAAACAACTTCTTTACTTATAGATAGACAATAAGAACCATTAAAAGCTTGTGGCAAGTCAGTTCCTGAAGCAGCAGGAAAGCTCCTCAGAGTAGATGGGACTTGTTTCACTCATGTCCTGAGCAGCTGAGCAGCCTTAGCAAGCTGTTTGCTGTGTATTTTGTACCTCAGTGGTGAAAGACTTGTTGGCTTTAAGTGTTGAAGAACACCTCCTTATAGAAGTGACAGGGACAGAGTCCAGCATGTTGGCTCAAAGTAGTTCCTTATCTCAGAATGTTACATCCCCAGAACATTCCACGTTTGTTCTTGAGAACTACAAGAGACAAGGTGAAGAAATGGGCCATCCTAAAACCAACTTTATAAAAATTTATGAAAATTTCTTCCATTTTTCTTTGGTTCTTTATTTATTTATTCATGGTGTTTAATCTTGGACAATAATAATGCTTTTATATTTATATTTTGACAGTTTGATTTTACTTGTATATTTAGAAAGGCCCTCTTTGCTTGCAAATAGTTACTTATATTTTAGTTGAGCACATTTCTTGTTTCTGTTTCTATAAACCATTAAACTTTTAATTCATTTTCAATTTTTCTTATTTTATAAGTTAGTGAAGATGTAGGATTATGTGATTTTCTTGGGACTAGACAACAGTCCTATGCATTTCTTGAACTAGTTCAATGTGATTTCTAATGGTTTGAATATTTTTTTTTTTTTGAGACAGGGTCTCGCTGTGTTGTTCAGGCTGGCTCTGAGCTCACTATGTAGCCCAGGCGAGCTTCAAACTCAGCAATCCTCCTGTCTCTGCCTCCCGAGTGCTGGCATTACAGGCGTGAGCCACCACGCCCAGCACTGTGGTATGTGGTATTGATTGCTGGTGGGCGTGAGTCTCCACACCCAGCATTGTATGTGGTTTCCGGGGATCAAACTCAGGACCTTGAGCTTGTGAGGCATGCCCCAGAACCACTGAGCTAACCCTCCGGCCCTGAAATTTTGTACTTATCGATTCTTTTTAAGTTCTATGCCTTATTATTTTATTTTACTTATCACTGTGCCCTTACCACCCTTTAAGAATTTGTGACTGTGTTACTTTTAACATTCTTAGGGTAAATTACAGCATCATACTATTTTTATATTCCTTTTCAGTCATACATTCAAATGACTTTAGACTCATCATGCCAAGTTCTAAAAAATAATCCATATGAAAGTTTTATGGAAAACTATTATTTGCAGGAAAACAGAATTTTAGCAAATTAAAGTGTTCTTATAAAAATGCATGGCTTATCTCTTATCTCTTCATTTATCAAATCCTTTTAGTAACATGTATTTTCTTTCCTTTTAGTTTTCTAATTTTACTGTTTATAATTATGTTTTTACCTGACTAAAAAGGAATCAATACTCTGTAAAGTGAAATTGTGTACCATTGAATCACTAATACAAAACAGAATTTGATAGGAGACATCAATGTGGATTCTTACTGAAATATTCCTGAAACCCTCATTAAAATATGCCTGAAGTAACAGAAAAAGGTAAAAAAACCATAGCACCAGAAGAACAAAGACCGACACCTGATGCCAGAATCTGGAAGGAATTGTCACTAATTACAAGGAAGATGGAACAGTAATAAGGAAATACCTTGAAAGGCTTCACATATGATGTACTCTGACTCTGAGTCAAGAAATAGGAACCTTCTGAGAAGTTGTAGGAGGCTTGACAGAATTGAAGGTACAGATATTCAAACTTACATGAAGGTTTCAATCCTCCCCTTTTACCTATTCCTTGTTGCAAATATCCTGAGCCTCAACCAATCAGAACCCTGGTCATTCATTCACCCACTATATTCCTCACAGGATGTAGACACTTAGGATTCTGTACCTTCTTCCCCAACTCTCACCCTCTTCATGGATCACCCTCCCATTTGTATTTTATCTAATCGGAAAACTGCATGAGTCGAACAGTACTTGTCCCTATATGGATGTGACTCTGTGTGCATGTGTCTGTGTGTGAGCATAAATTTTGTAGTTTTGAGATATCTCATACTGGCCCAACTTTAGAATATGCTGTCCACATGAGTAAAATGTTGTTTGTATGGGAAGTGAAAAGGAACTGTTCTTTTCCAAAGTATGATAGGGAAGTAATTGTTTCTATGCAAATATTTTAAAAACTGCTCTGTAATGGAGTTTGGGGAATAATAAAGCTAAGAGCTCTAATCCATCATTTAAAAAAGTAGAATAACTCAATGCACTGAAGTCTCAAAACTAAGCCTTTTATAAACAGACTATGTTGATAAACTAGAAAAATCTGTAATTGGACATTTTCCTACTGGATCATCTATGATATTATTGCATTTAGAAGCGTAACATATTTTTCATTTGTAAATGCAATACAAAAAGGTAGCAAAAAAGTTAAAGCAAAGAGTCTATCATCTCCAATTCTTTTTTATTTTTAATATTGTGTGCTTAAAAATGCTTTTGAGAAAAATGCACATTTACAAAGAGAAGGAAATATTGCTATACTTCATTTTTTTAAGAACGAGATATTAGCAAAGCTATAAAAACAAAACATTATACTGGTGGAAGAGTGCATTTAAAATATGCAGACTCACTCATTCTTATTGAAAAGGGTGTAAGTGAAGACACTCACTGATTTTGGAAGCATGAAGTTTAATAGCATTCCAGATTTTTTGTAGGGTCTGGACTCAGAGTAAATGCCCCAGGCACATGGCCATTCCTGTATCAGCTGGTAGCATTTTTTACACTTTCTTCCACGGCACTTGAGTCTCCCTGAGTTTTAGGTGTGTTCACTCCTTCTGGAAATGAGGACAGTAAATATTTTCCTACTGGGTGTAAAGTGCTTCACGTTGGTTTGATAGACTTGGGCTTCATTGTTTGTGAATATCAACTGAATGTTTGCTACAGTAGGCATAATATCTCTTCTGGGAAGTTTCCTCTGGAAACTGATTCACTGGAACACAAGGGTGTGAGAAAACCCACGTTTTGTGCTAATATCAGTCACAGAACATGGTAGTCTCTGCCTTGAGGAGTTTATTTTGTTAAAAAAAAGCAAAACAACTTCATAGAGAAACCTACACCAAACAAAAGTTTACTTGAAGAAAGAGAAGGACAGGCCCTGTACCCTCAATGATTATGGAATAATACAGGCTTAGTGTGAAAGAGACAAGTTCATAATAAGTGTACCAATAACTTCACATTTTTTTAAAATTTAAATTTGTTTTCTACCAATTCATAAAAATGTACATTTGTGAATGTGGTGTGAGGTTTTGATACAAGTCAAATTACATGCTCATTTTTTACCCATTTAGGTTAATACTCTTGACGCTTTGTCATTCCACATTATACCGGCTAAAGTCTTCTTGATGCCTAGGACAGGGCTTGATGTGGCAACTCCAGTCTCTTTGATAGATTTTTAGGCTTAACTATTTGTGAGGTACTCTCAAATCTTTGCTATCTTGAGAGCTTTTCCAAAGAGGAAGGGTTGCATTCCTGGGAGATGGTTTCAAAACAAGTAAAAGTGATATCTGTAAGACTACAGAAGCTAGAGCAATCTCTATAATAAGTACAGGGCCGACAGTTAAAACAAAAACTGGGGTCAGGCTAAGGCTAGGAAGTGTTGCTTCAGCTTCAGCCTGAGAATTGATAATACTTTACTTTCATGCAGAGCTGGGCATATTCCAATGGGGACAGCGGGAGGTGTTGGCCAGGCTGGCTTTCAGTGCATGCCCAGTTGAGTTTGTTATTAATTCAAGAGAGACTGCCTTTTGTCATCAGAAGTTTTAATATTAAATGAAATATAGATAACATATGATTTTAAATGGAATAAACTAGTCCTAGAATTTAGGGTTCTAGAGATACTGTTTTCAATGCCTAAAAGAGTACCCGAATATTCTATGAAGTAGTTTTTGAATGCATTACCCTTGAACATATTATTACTTCCAGCAATAATTTACTATAGCTTTTACACTTGAAGATATTTAATATTGATACAGAGAGTGAAATATAAAAATCTCTTGTGGTGCCATAATCCAAAAATACATTCGATTCTCCTTTAAATAAATATATCAAAAATCTGAGTTGATTTCTCTTATTATTTTTTAATTTTCACTTAACATATAATCATTTTCAATGATTCAATGATATATCAATTTAGCATTCATTTTATTATTACAACACTAATTTAACAGTTACATAAGATTTAGGATTCTATATTTAGATGTAATAACTTGTTAATTCCTATGTACATAGGGTCTTTATATACTTTCAATTTTTTTTTTTTTTTTTTTTTGCTTTTTGGAGACAGGGTCTCGCTTTGTAGTTCAGGCTGGCCCTGAGCTCACTATGGTGCCCAGGCAAGCCGCCGCGAACTCAGCAATCCTCCCGTCTCTGCCTCCCGAGTGCTGGGATGACAGGCGTTAGCCACCACGCCCAGCATTATATGTGGTGACCGGGGATCGAACTCAGGTCCTTGCACTTGCAAGGCAGACGCCGGAACCACTGAGCTAACCCTCTGGCCCTATATACTTTCAATATTATGAAGAATTATTCATTCATTAACTATTCTCAAAGATAAATCTTGTAAGCCTCATAACTGTTTTTAGAGTAAATTCCCAAAAATGAAATTTCTGGCTAAAAAAGTACAGGATTTCTTATAAGTCTATTGATTTGTCCTATAAATTGTTCTGTGATTTCTGTACTGCATCACTCTTCTCTGATTAGTTATGAGAATTCCTGTTTCCATGAATCTGAGGTGTTAGATTTCAAAGTGTATAAGCACTATTGCCAATCCAAATGGTGAAAGACAATTTGCTTTGCTTACATTTTTAAAATTAGAAGTCTGTAATATTTCTCCACTCTGCAAAGTCACTTATTTCATTGAAGATAAATCCTACTGATTATTCTTTGTTACCTTCTGAGACTACACTTTTAATTCATACTTTCTTTTACTGGCTGCTTATCTTCAACTTAAATTAAATAATTTTGATCTTTTTAGTTTCATGCTTCACTCATAGTCACTTATTTTTTAAAAATAACTTCAGGTCTCAGATTTAAAGACTAGGCATATAATATGTAAATTTTCAGGTGAAGAATACAAAACACATTTGAGATAAGCAAGAGAAGAAAGTAAAATAAAAAATTATAATAGAAAGATGGCGAAATTTGGAGTGAAGTCAGAATAATACACAAGTTGACAATTGACTAAACATGTCTTAAAATGGATGGACAATCTGAGGTTTAGTTTCTAAAAAGTACTAACAAGTGAGGCCTGTAATGGTTGTAAATAAAAGACTTATTGAAGAATCATGCAGAAATTAAAATGGGAAATCACTACACTTCTCTCACCATAGAAACGCATGCTTGGGACTTCCTGAAGAAAACAGTCTATAATATAATCAAGTACTTGTTCAACAATATCCTTCAGGAGACAGAGTAAGGTTCCACAGGCTCTCATTCATTAACCTTGGGGTCAAGATCAGAAGCACTTCCCACCACAGCCTTAGCTGTCAGCTGCTCAGCTCCTGGACAAATCTTCCTGAGGTGCTGGCATTTCTCCAAGCATTTCATTGTCAAATCATTTATACATTTTTATGGAATAATGGAACTAAGCCACATTATTTCTGGGATGTTTTAGCTTATGACAGAAATACTTTTCTATTTTAAAGAATTGCATATGTAAGGTGCCAATTAATGAAACTACTTTTTCTAGTGAATGTTGATGAGGCTTCACTCAGGATTCCAATCCCTTCAAATTGAAAGAGGGTCCCCATAAGAGAGCAACTTGCAGGCTGAGGCAGCCTGATAAATGGTGAGGGACAGTTTTTGTAAGATTTTTCTTAGTATTAAAAATGCCTGGCATAAAGGAGGAAGGGGTGATTTTGACATATATTTTCAGAGGCTCCAATCCATGGTCAGTTGGCTCCAAGGTAGAAATGTGGCAGAACATGCGAAGCAAAGCTGCTTACCTCACTGCATCTTTGAAGCTGAAAGAACAAAAGGGAAAGGAAGGAGTTGGAAACAGGATGGATTTTTCAAAGCCGTGCCTCTAGGGACCTAATTCCTCCAAGTACGTCTTATCCCTTACTAATTTGCCTGGGCTTAGTTCATTGAGAGGCGTAATGCCTACCTGATTCAATCCCTTCATCTAAGCACCTCTTCTGAACACTGCTTAGATGGGGGATCAAATCCCAGTACAGAAGCTTTTGGGGAACACTTCATATTTAAACTATAACAGGCTTGGATGGCTGAATAGTGAGGAGCGCATTCTAGCACAGAAAACACAACACAAGGAAGTTGTGGGAGAAAGAGACTGAAAGCAGCTTCATCAAGTTGCAGTAAACGGAATAAAGACACGAGTGGATAAGGCTCCAGAAACAAACAAGGGCCAGATCATGAAGGCCTTTTTATGAGAAGAAACCATTGAAGAGGTTTCTTTTCTTTTCTTATTCTTTTTTAAAAATTCTTTATTGGTACAATTTATATACATCTCACAATCACACATAACATCGGGGAATTTGTACCAATATACGACACAAGGTAATTCTCATTTTTACCCATATCCCTACCCACCCACACCTTCCCACCCCCTATATACATGTTCTTTTATTTTCTTTCAGAACCATATTTACTCCTTCCCCTCATTACATCTCCACACCAAATTTCCTATGGAAATTTCCCATTCTACAAAAACTGTCATACTTTCTAGAGCTCATTTGTATGTACAGGTGCTCATATCAAAGAAAAGATCCAGTATTTGCCTATCTGTGATCTGTTTATTTCACTTATTCGTGTGTCCTTCAGGTGTCTCCATTTGCACATAAATGAATCAATCTTGTCATTCTTTATGGCAGAATAATACTCCATTTTATAAAAAAACACACATCTTCTTTATCTACTCTCCAGTTGATGGACATTTGGGTTGTTTCCAAGGTTGAGCTATCACGAGCTGCCATGAACAATGGTGTACACCTGTCCTTCCAATGTGGTTTTTAAAAATTCTTTTGAGTATATTCCTAGTAGGGGGATAGCAGGGTCAAATGGGACCCCTAGTCCTAGTTTTCTGAGAAATCTCCACACAGATCTCCACAATGGTTGCACAAGTCTACAATCCTACCAACGGTGGAGAAGGGTTCCTTTCTCCCCACAGCCTCGCCAGCATTTATTGTTGTTTGATTTTGTAAGCACGGCCATTCTTTGTGGAGTGAGATGAAATCTCAGTGTTATTT
Organism: Thryonomys swinderianus; assembly: GCA_004025085.1. NCBI lineage: Eukaryota > Metazoa > Chordata > Mammalia > Rodentia > Thryonomyidae > Thryonomys > Thryonomys swinderianus. The sequence goes on from PVIC010004438.1 coordinate 21,201, forward strand.
TTTGCATCTCTCGAATGACCAGTGATGTTGAGCATCTCTTCATATGCTTCTTAGCTGCTTTGACTTTTGCCTCTGAGAAGTGTCTGTTCATTTCAGATGCCCATTTTTGAATTGGGTCTTTGAACTTGGGGAGGCTGATCTGCTTAAGTTCTTTTTATATTGTAGATAATAGCCCTTTGTCTGATAAACAGCTAGTAAAGATATTTTCCCATGTTGTTGGTTGTCTTTTAGCAGTGCCAGTGACTTCTTTTGCTGTGCAGAAGCTTTTCAGTAGGATGAGATCCCATTTGTTGATTCTTTCTTCTAGTTCTTGTGCTATAGAGGGTTTATTCATGAAGTCTCTGCCTAAGCCAATGTTGAAGTTAATTTTCTTATTTTTTTTCCAGTACTGGGGATTGAACTGAGGACTTTGCACTGATAGGACTGGGGTGGTAGCACTGAGCTACACCCCCTGGGTTTGATGAAGCTTATTTTGTGACACTTATAATGTAAAAATATAAATGTCATATCTCTGAGGAAAGTAGACAGGGTAGAGAGAAAAACTGTTAGGTGCTTGGTTAAAAAAAGAAAGAATATGATGTAATAAAGTAGTGGGAAAAGAGATTAAAATATTTTAGAGATATTTTAGAGGTAGACTCAAGGTCAGCTTTGAGTGAGAAATGACTGGATTTGGGTGGTGGAAGTGAAAAATTAGTCTCTATGTGGTTCCAGCATAAACAAGCAGATAGCAGCACACATCAGTTTCCAATATGGGAATCCTTCGTGTTGGGAGATAATTTGAAGAGGAAAGATAAGTTACTTCAGGTTTGGACATAGTTTGTTTGAGAACCTTTAGAGGTATTTAAGTGGGAATATTCAGATATAAAGTATCTTTGTGTATAGAAGTTGAATGTCAACAGTGCATTTATGGATTTTGGTGAGTAGTAGAAATAAGCTTAACCTAGACTTGCGTACATTTATTGAGCATAGTCATAGCCTGAGTTAAGAGGAAATAAATTGTGTAGTGATGAAGGCAAAGGAAAGAGATTTCTCGTGAGTTCTGAACTTAACTGAGTAGACGTCTGAGAAGTAAAACAACACAAAATGGAGACTAACATGGGCCCATTCTTTTTAACAAGAAGGACATTATTTATGGCTAACTAGAGTTAAGAGTATATTTGGTAAGTTTAAATTAGGAGTGTATCTTTAGAATGTAGAGACAGCTCATTAAACTATTCTTTGAGAAGTGCTTTACACTGAAATGTCATGAAGAAATTGGAGAGTATATTAGTCAACATTTTATTTCTGGTGCCAAAACCCCAACATGCTGAAATCTAAGGAGGGGGAATTATTTTTGCCCATGATTTCAAAGGTTTTGATACATTAAATCTGACTTTAAGGCAGAAAGATGCTGGTAGAAGTATACTCACTTCATGGTGACTGGGGAGCAAAACACGGGGAAGTTGCTGTACAAAAGATGAGATCAGGTACAATATATAGTAGCCAAGAGTATGTACCCATGACCCACCCAGACACCCAAAAATATTTCTTACTAACCTACTAGACATCCTTTAATCCAGTCAATTTAATAGTCAAGACTAATGGTCACAATCCACATCTTGTCTACTTATTATCCATGGACATTTCCTTAAATTATACCTAATTTCAAATAAAGACAGTAAGAGGGCCTTAATTCCACCTAATGCGGTACAGTTTACCTCTAAACATCTGAGAATGCATGATTCCTCCCCCCAAGTTTCTATAGTTCCAGTGTTCCTCTAGAATTAAAGTCATCTCTGAGACTCAAGGCAAAATTTTAGCTGGGAACACCTGTGAAAATTAAAAAACAAGATACATAGTCCCAAGATACAATGGCACAGGATAAATATTCCCTTCTGAAAAGAGAGCAACAGGGGATAGAAAATAATCATATCAAAGTAAGAATGAAACCCAGCAGGGTAAGTTCTATAATCCCATGTTCTGCACATGGGCATCCATTAGAAAGTGTGTGCTCTAAAATACTTTGGGAAGCCTCACTCCCATGACTTTTCTGTGTCTCCTACATAGCCTCTTTTGTGATAGATGTCCTTGCAGCATGCAACTTTTTTTAGCAAATATCTCATGTTCTGGCATCTCTAGCTTTCTGAGGTTACTCTTGCAGATATGCCTGCATTTTCACAGTCTAATACATTTCCCACATCTCTCAAGAACACGTTGTGTACCCTTTCACACATTCCTTTAAAATCTGGGCAAAAGCTTTTATGATCCCACTACTATTACATTCTGTAGCCTTCAACAAACAGCACAATATAGATTTTGACAATGTCTTCTTCCAGCTTGAGCAGGTAGGCAGGCTTGTTGGATCATGGCTGCAGTGGCCTCCAAGAAACCAGATGACTAAACACAGTTAAGTGTACCTTTGGGAATTAATTCTCTAGGTTCCCTTTTCTTGAGAAGGAGGACAAGGGGTCTTCTCAAGAAAACAGTTAAAATTTTATATACTTTGGCCTGTGGTGGGTGGGTTCTCGATGATTCCCAAAATGCCCTGAATGAATGTTTTTCTCATCCTGGTTCAAAGTACTTGGTATCTTTGTATCAGCAATCTTTTTTGGCTCAAATATTTGTGTGCTGCATTTTTGGTCAAAATTTTAAATTTCAGAAATCATTTTTCTCTGTTTTCTGCTTCCTATTCTCATCACAAATGTGCCTAAAGCAGCCAACTATACCCAGCACACTGAGTACTTTGAAAATTTTTCCATTAATTAGCTTACTTCTCCTAAAATCAGTCTCTTGCAGTCTCAGAAAATGGGAGAAATCTGGAAAAATGATTGTGAACATATAACATGGATGATCTTAAGTCCAATTCTCAATACAGTGCTCATTCCAAACCGAAGCCTCATGAACCAAGCCTTTAATGTTTATTTCTCTAACTGTCATGGTCTTCTGAGCTCTGGTTATGATAACCCATTGAGCTCTACTTTCAATATTCTAGAGCTTCTCTTGCCAGGATTTCTAAACTTTTCCAAACTTATCCCACACACCAGTGCCAAAAGCTTCTATCTTAGTCATTTTCTTGTTTCTGAGACACAGTAACTGACATCTACAATGTAAAGACACAAACATTTATTTTGGCTGATATTTCAGTGCATAGTTTGCCTATTCCAGTGAAGAAACCGCATGGTGGAAAGGGTTGCTGAGGTGAAAATATACCTACATCATGGCAATCAGATAGGAGAGAGAAGGGGGAGGAAAAGAGGGAGAGAGGGAGAGAGGGAGAGGAAAGGAGAGGGAGAGAGAGAGAAATAGAATACACTTACACCCTTCCCTTTCACATGACATACCCAGTGACTTGCTGTATCTCATCAGATATGACTTATTAACAGCAAGTCAACTATATTTCCCTCATATTCACTTTCCCAAAGTCCCACCTATTTGCATGTAAGGCTTTGGGCAGATGTTCTTAATCCAACCCCTAACAGCCTTTGAACAACAGAATCAGTTATATTCACAGAAACAACCTGCCTCCTCTGGAAACATTTTCAGTATTAATCAACATTTTAAAATTGAGACCAGATGCCCAACATACATAACTTAAAGGAAAAATGATTTATTTCTGGTCCTGATTTTACTGACTTCATGCTATGATCATCTGGCTTCCAGCCAGGAATATCATGATGAAATGCAATAGTAGAATGAAATTGTTCTCTTCTTGGTGTCTAGGAAGTAAAGCACAGAAGAATGGACCAGAGACCAGACATAGCAGCGAAAGTCACATATGTATGTCCCTCACAGACACACACAAAAGTGTGCTTTCCTCATCTACTTGGTGCCTTTTAAACCAGATAAGTTAATAATCACAATTCAAAGTCGCCCAAAGGTCACTAGAGAGATTGTAGAATTCAAGTCATACCTTATTAATTTGAGAGATGTGGGACATATTTGATTTCTAATAGAGGGATCCAAGAAACTGGCAAGAAACAGAACAAATAATAAATGATCAAAGTCTCTAAGAGTGTGGAACAAACCCAAAGAACAGAAAAGTCTTTTTTGGAAGGGAGACACTTTTCATGTAGAAGGCACGTTGGATGAGAGAATGAAGTTGAGACATAACTGACACAAGTGAAAAGAGCAGAAGTGTACTCCTCTAGCTTTGAAATCACTTCCATCTGTGGCTTCTTTTCATTCTGTGGAGACTTAGATAAGGTAACCTGATATAGTAGGAGGCTAGAAAAAGAAGTAGAGCTAGAGAACTGAGCAGAGTAAAGAATGTAGAAATAATTGTTTCCAAACATGTGGGAGAGGAATGCTATGTAAGTTTGTTTTGCTTCCTCACACCTCTCAAAAGTGATGCAATTCATATTACTTCTCAAACTGAATTTTCTTTAAACTTGAGGGCAAATATAAAAACAATTTGGGGAATATTTTGGTTTTATACTATGGCTGAGAATCTGAAGTGGATTTTTTTTTTATTTTTCACTTTTATAAATGAGAATTTGTTCTTTACACAAATTTTATTGTCTGTTCATCTATCATCTATGCTTCACTGCCAAGGAATACCTGCTAATAGCTGTCTCATAAAGAAAAAAAAACTTTTATATTGGTTCATGGTTCTAGAAGCCCCCCACCCTTGAGATCAAGGGTCTCTTTGCTTTAGGTTTCTATAAAGGATGGCCCACCATGACCAAAGTGAATAATGGAGCAAACCACTTACATCCCAAGTCAGGAAGCAGGAGAGAACGGGAATAGACTGGTGTCTTATAGTTTCCTTCGAATTGGGATCAAAGATCACATATCATATCTATTCTCCTTAAAGTACAGAACATCCCAATAGCACCTTCTTGGGAAGTGAGACTTAATCATGTGGACCTTTAATATGGCCAGCCATATTCAAATCACAGTACCCTCCATCTATCTATCCACTCATCCATCTATCTAGTACACCGTTATCTGTAAACACAATAGAAAACATTTTGAAAAGAATTTTAAAATGTAGTTGAAAATATAACTATTGAAGATATTTTCTCCCTCAACAGTGAAGACCAGTGAAGATATTGTAGGGTTATTTCCCTTCCTTTTAAATTTTCCATCAAAGTTTTAAAACCTCTCTTGATGTTTTTTTCCCAAATTTGTATGGGCTGTACTTAGATTGTTGATTGATAATTCAGGTTTACAATTTCACCACAGTGATCTCTCTGATAAATTAAATCAGTTCTCCCCCCACCACGGACAATGCCCTGTAACTACTTTTGTTTGAAGATAGTATTGCTCCCCTGTTCCCTTGCAGGAGAATAGCTTCTCTGCCAACCAGAGAAATGTGTTTTATATTAATGACAGTAATTTCTTCATTTATTCTTGACTGAAAACAACACATCAAAATGAAAAATCATTTGCCATCGAAGTTGGCTGAGGGTCCATTTTAATTAGCCAGATTAAAAAGATGATGGCAAATCATCTGTAATTACACAGCATAATGAAAATGCTAAAAATCCTGATATAAGGATTACTTTCATCCTTTGAAGCCCTTCATTAGACAGATGCCCTCCTACAATCAGTCACCAGTAATGTGCCCTTGTTGTCAGTTCAAAAGGATGTAAGCTCTTTAAATCCCTGAGTCAGAGAATTAACCTGTGTCTTAAATGAAATCTACTTTGGTTCTCTGAATTGTATCTTAATAGGAAAGTTTAGGATTAAAAACAAAGGACATGGATTACTAAAAGTCAGAGGATTGATATTGGTCTTGCTGATATTTATCAGGGCTGATACACAATAATTGCTCAGTAAAAATTTTGGAACTATCTGCCACAAAAGTTTACATCTCCTGTCATCCCGATGGATACCCGGATCTTATTTCAGAGTTTCTGAAGACCCTTTTGGTATATGTGGTAAGATACACAAAAGTATCAATATTATATCTGTGGTCAGGGAAAATTTCTCTATTTATTAATTTATTTGATCATAAACAGAAAACATTGTTGAACAAAAGAACTCTGCAGTTCATGTAAAAATCTTTAACACTGCAGTCATCACTTCTTCTAAATGAATTGGAAAATGGTAAGATTTCTGTATAAAATGAATATTGAGGAAGTAGATGGTAACAGACATATGTTAAAATTCTCTCCTGATCTGTTGACCCCTTAATGTGCAGATGTTTGGGCTGTAATAGAAATGCCTTTCAAAAGAATATGTACTATCTATGTAAAGTCTATTTTGAAATAATTGTGTAGTACTAAAGTTTAACAAATCCTTAATTCATTCTTATTTAAAAACAAGGCATGCGAGGATAGAAAATTACCATAGGCAAAATATCATCATTTAAATTTTTCTATGCTGGAATTAAATAAAAACTAGATTCTAAAACTAAGCAGCAGTCAAAGTGGGAGTTTTTAATAGTGTTCTAGGAGGTAGGTCAGTTTTTGTTGCAAGAAATTAAATTCCATGGTTTGAGTGAAAGCTTTCAGATTTGCTCCCATGATGCGGAAATGAAAACATTTTACACAGACTGCATCTAAATGCGGGTGAGTCACCAATCCATATCTGGCCTTCACCCATGTTTGTGTCAAGCTGACACACTGAAAGAAATCCTCTGGTCCCTGTCTCCTCTTTGAGTGTTTGTTCTTCATTTTCTTTTTTTACCTGAAGTCATTCTTAAATTGGGTTCTGCATAGAGAACTATACTGGAGCTTCTGCTACCCATTTAACTGATGACAGAGGTGACCGAGAATGTCAAATATTGGTTAGATGATAAACACAGGCCTTCATTTAGCTCCCAATTTCAAATCTATTTATAATGCACAATTTCTCTGGATGCAATACCCTGCCCTTCTGGAGTCTCCTTGGAGTCTCTGCCATGGATTTAGCTGTGGGAACCTTCTTTGGCAAGCCAGCCTCTTTTTACACTGTGTTCCCACCACCACTCCTGCCCTTGCACATCTCACTTTTCAGAAGTGTGCAACTCTGGAGGAATTTCTTTCTTAAATGTACTTCGCCTGCCAACTTGCATTTCCAGTGAGGAATGCAAAGCCGTGTTTTCTATCCTGTAGGCCTTGGTCACTCCCATCAGAATCACCTGGACTGCTGGGTCTAGGCTCACTGTCACCTGATGAATTAGGAAGCTCAGATAATTTAATTTTTAAAAATATTATACAGCTATGTGCATGGTTTTTAGACTGGGATGAAGCACCTCCTCTCCCAAGTGAATGTCATTCTGGGAATAAAGATTTAGCATGGAGAAAAAACATCTGCCAGAGGCCATGGGGCAATTTGTCAGAAGACATCTGGGTACCCTAAATCACATCATACCACCATAATTGAAATCTCCAGATCCACAGTGGATGTGTGCAAAGTGCCGAATGCTGTTAGGAAGCAGAAGTCCTGTTTTCTCCCTGCTGTTCCAAGGGGACCCTTGTTCTCCTCATTCTTCTACTAGAACACTTGGTGCTCCTGTATGTGTCTTTGTACTGTGGGTTTTACAACATATGGAAGCTGTTTCATTTTTCTTTGTCTCTTATTTTTCCTGACAAATTTCATGGTGCTTCCTTTCCAGCTCACAGAAGGCCTTAGTGGTGTCTGCTCACATTACCATCCTCATTTTCAGACAGTGGCCTCTGCCCTGCTGCACTCCGACAGCAACACTGTTATAGAAGAGGCCTGACCAACCACTGACCTTTCCACAGAAACTTGGGTTTCAAGGTGGGTAAAGGCCAAGAACTAAGATAAATCTGTCTTTAAGTGGGTGGTGGAGCTGGCAAAATGAAAACATAGAACATTAAACTGTTCCAGCTGCTATAATAAGTTGTAAGAGATTGGCCATTTTCTGAACAAAATAAATTTGTTTCTTAAAGTTCTGTAAGTCTGAGATCAAGGTGTTACTATAGGAAAATAATTCTTAATAAATCCCATGTTCTTCTTGATCTTTCTGCATAAAACTGAGTTAAATATTGCAATCTATGTGTGCATCTGTTTTTAGTTTATATATATACCATATATATAGTATAGACTATATATATATATACACACATAGCATATATATATATATATATATATATATATATATATATATATATATATGATGTATATTGGTACAAATTCCCCAATATTGTGTATGATTGTGAACTGTGTATATAATGTACCAATAAAGTTTACTGAATAATAAAAATATATATATATATAGTATATAGTATATACATATATATAGTATGTGTGTGTATATATACATACATATGTATATATATGTATATCGTACATAATCCTCTCTCTCTCTCTCTCTCTCTCTATATATATATATATATATATATATATATATATATATATATATATGTTATGATGTTTTGACATCTTAAAAACCTCTTCTGGGACTAGCCAATTTCCATCCCAGTTGTAGCAAAGATGTCAACAGGTAAAAATGGCTGCTGTGTACAATATAATCCACCCAGTGGGCCTGTACATTTGAGAAATATCTCTAAGGAGGACTTAATAATCTTTGGGACAAGTGCCAGGCTACTAGATTCCTCCCTATAGTAGAGAATCAGTGGACATAATCCAAGCCAGACAGTGGTAACTTCTTCACTTTGTAGTCACTGCCTTCCTCCTAAACAGTCCAATAAAGGATTTACCCTAAGTTCCTGTCTTCTTCCTGTCTTTTACCAGACTGAACAAAACTTGGTTTTTCCTGTCAGTCACCTAGATTGGCATGCAGCATTTCCTTTCTAAGACGTGTGAACCTAGCCAGGTTTGTTTCCCTAAGCCTCTGAGGAGGTTTCCTTACTAACTACAGACTCACCGACCAGATGAAAGGTTATAAACAAATTCCTATTTCCAGTCTCATTGCTGGCCATAAGGAAAAGAGCCACTAAGGGAGAATTAGACAAGTCCAGCTTTATTCACAGGGCTGGACGCATTGCACCCAAATAGAAGCAGGGCTTCCCATAAACAAAGGAGAAGAGTTTGATTAAATGTGTATCAGTGTACTCTTTCAGCATGCATTTCTAAATTTGCTTTGTCCCCTCAATTTTACTGTGCACCTGTTATTCACATTTTGATATCTCTGATATCAGAGGGTACCTGGCAGATAACATTGGCCATTTTTCCATGTAATTAAGACCTCACGAGTCAGTTGGCCTTAGCACTGCTAATTCCTTGAATGGAATGCTATATACAATTACACATCCCTGTGCTGGACTGTTTGCTGCTCACTCAGCACTGCCTCTATCTATTCCACACTCACCTTTAGAGTTTGGAAAAGGCCCAAGAACTGTACTGTCTAGAATCTGCCCCCAAGAGCAGTTTTCATGTCAAATTTTGCCAACAGAGATAGTCTCTGCTGTTTAGAAGATAAAGAGAAGCCATCATTGTTAGCTGAGTGGATAGTGGTGGAAGGCAAAGGTGGGCTTTTGTGGTTTTCTTTCTAATAACTACCCACTCCAGAACTATAGGGAGCTGAAATCACTCTCCTGCAGATTTTTATACTTCTGATTTCGTGAAATCCAGTAGCTTCCTCGATGCTCCTTCTCTATTCCTTCTAAAGCTTTCATAGGACTCTCAGCTCTCCAAATGAAATCCTTTTCAAACGTTTTTCCTGATACAATTGTCTTCTTTGTTCCCTATTGTTTAAAATGTGTTCTTTCTTCTTTATGGACGAACTAAAATCTTCCCATGTGTTAACCTAATCTAGTCTGAGCTTCCTCTCATCTCAGAGAAGTGTGACATGAATAAACCCTGTGTTCAGAAGCAGGGATACTACCTAGAGGTGTTCAGGGTAACTGCTGAGGGTGTGAATGGAGGTGACTGGTGAATGGGTCGGTTGAATTCAGCCTTCTAGTCCTCCTCACTAAATACGTCACACAGCAGAAGAAGAACTTGCCATGTAGCTCCAGCTTCCGCAGTGTGACTGCCCCCAATGTGCAATGATAAGACTCCTAGAACTTGGAGCACAGGCTGCCATCTCCTCCAGGCCAGGCTGAACTTCTGGGTCTTCTTAGCAAATGTTATTTTACTATTTCCCACTTTCACCATAATAAATCTTTCTGCAACTATTATGTGAGTCTTTGAAACCAAATTTCATAGTGTATTTTCTCTGAAAGTTAACTCACAACTGAGTATTTGGAAGGAAGTTTCCAAGCTGTCTGGGCAGATGGGCAGGGAGACATCGGAGTTCTCTGCAGGAGCTGTCTCGGACCACAAACTCTGAGACTAATAATCTTTTTTTTTTTTTTTTTTTTTTTTTTTTTGCTTTTTGAGACAGGGTCTCTCTTTGTAGTTCAGGCTGGCCCTGAGCTCACTATGGTGCCCAGGCAAGCCGCTGCGAACTCAGCAATTCTCCTGTCTCTGCCTCCCAAGTGCTGGGATTACAGGCATGAGCCACCACATCCAGGCTTGTGGTATGCGGTGTTGATTATTGGTGGGCGTGTCTCCATGCCCAGCATTATATGTGGTTACCGGGGATCGAACTCAGGACCTTGCGCTTGCGAGTCAGGCGCCGGAACCACTGAGCTAACCCTCCGGCCCGAGACTAATAATCTTTTTGACAGAGCATGTGAGGTGCCAAATGCACAAATTATCTGATAAACATTTCTAATCCAGTATTATACTCTTTCACCACATTTTAACATGTGCATATGGTTTCCTGGGCTTGCATTTCTCTTTCTCACTGGAATACCATTGTCATTTTATTTGATCAGTATAGTAAATAGAAAAGAAAAATTTGCTCAGACTTTGGCATTAGGAACTCCAACCAAAAACTCTTACTGCTATATTATTGCCAGGATATGAACTCACTGAGGAAGCTTGGAGAGTGAAGGAAGCTTGCTCCATCCGTTTCTTATTTTTACTCTGTAGTAATCAGGATTGGTGCCGGCTGCACAAGGATATCTGTTAGACTAAGGAAATTAACAAATGCAGAATGGCACTGGAATTCAAAATGATGTATTGACACTAAGAGTTATTAGTATAAATATATGTAAGTCCACTTCAGCTGCAGTCCCATAAACACCTTATTAATTAGATAACATTTTTCACTAGGGAAAATTTAGAGCTCTCTATTGTACTATTATTATTATTATTATTATTATTATTATTATTATTATTTTGAGACAGGATCTCACTTTGTAGTTCAGGCTGGCCCTGAGCTCACTATGGAGCCCAGGCAAGCCTTGAACTCAGCAATCCTCCTGTCTCTGCCTCCCGAGTGCTGGGATGACAGGCGTGAGCCACCATGCCCGGCACTCTATACTTGGTATTGATTGCTGGTGGGCGTGAGTCACCACACCCAGCATTGTATGTAGTTACTGGGGATCAAACTCAGGGCCTTGTGCTTGTGAGGCAGGTGTGGAACCACTGAGCTAAATCTCTGGCCCTGAATTGTCTTATTATTAAAAAATGTACTCAAGATTGCAATAGTAATTTTCTGGGTACCCTTTCTTCTTCCTCCTTGTATGCTTCTCAGGAGTTGATACTTTTCTTATGACTGAATATTGGTGGTTGGACAACTGCTAGTCAAGAAGCAAAGGGCAGGCATGTTAAGACTGATTATCTATATTTTCAGTTTCTCACACCAGAAAAACTATTCAGTATTTACACCTGTGTGTCCTATTTATTTCTCTTATGAGTATGACTTTAATATACATTCATTCAGCTATAAATCTCTCTAGTTTATTGTTCTTTATGGCTGAGTAATATTCCATTTTATATTTTACAAGCCACATATTTATCCAGTCTCCACTCTGATGGGCATTTGGGCTGTTTCCAAGATTTAGCTATTACAAACTGTGCTGCTATAAATACAGATGCACATATAATGCTGTGGTATGATACTTTTAATTCTTCATGAATACACCTAGTAAGGAAATAGCAGGGTCAAATGGGACCTCAAATCCCAGTTTTTTGAAGAATCTCCACAATTAAGACCAAAATGTATAATAGATAAATGTGAAGTAGGAAGAAAAGGTCCAAAGAGGAAGGGGAAGTCAAGAGGAGGGTAGGGAAAGGGAAGAAGGGAAAGAAAAAATGTGAGTAAAGAAGGAGAAAAAGATGAACACAAAGTTTTTGTAAACAGGAGGGATGGGCATAGAAGGGAGGGCAGGGGAATAGGAAGAAACAAGGACCAAGCTGTATCATGTAAAGGATGTGTATCATGCCCCTCACTGGGAATGTGAATGTGGGCATAATGTACGTCAAGATCTATTAACAAACTTGAAGGATAAAAAAGCCTGATTACCTAACACATACTGTGCAATGACAGCATTTCTAGAGTGCTCTTCCTGGAGTGCAACTTCTACCTGACCCATTATCACCTTCTTCTGCTCCTGTCCAGTGAACGAGGGAAATGAGTACTGGAAAGAGGTTGCCCTATGACATCATTTTTGTGAAAAAGCGGCACCATCACATCCTTGTGCCTGACTCCAGCTCCACCCATGCCAGAGACACGAGTCACTCCTGTGTCGCCTCTTTCATCCAGGCACATAAATGAGGACAGCCTCCTGTCCGTCCTCCCAACACTGGGACTACAGTGTCATATCTCTAGCTTTTCTGCATCCTTCACATTAGAAATGAACACAAGCTTGGTAACTATTTTAGCCAACTACAGTTCAGTTCACTTTCAGGAAACAAATCTATAGCAGAAGAAGTAATTGGTATACTTGTTTTCTGAAAACCAACAGTCAGATGAAAATTAAATTTTGAGTAATATTTAAAATCAAATTAAATGCCAAAAACTTAAGTGATTTCTGCCAATTACTAAACCATGTTAAACGTCTTTGAAGAGTGAAAGAGAGTATTGAAACAGGAAAAAGCATTATTCTTTTGTCTATCAAAGCACTAACATACTGCACAGCCTTAAAATTGTCTTGGTAAAGTTCAAAGGGAAGTATTAGAGAGCTCCAAACTAATAATTATTCCCCTTAGATCCACTTCATGTTATCACCTTTAAGAACTCCTTTTGAGAACTTCCCAGCATGAGACAGAAATTTGCTGTGATCTTTGATCTCTTGAATCTCAAAAAGTATCTCTTGGTCACATAAGGGGCTATTTTATTTACCTACAAGTTTTTCATTTTCCATAAAAGACAGTCTTCATTTTCTGCCTAAATACCCAAATTCCAAATCCTTCTCTCATTTAGCCTTTGCTCCCTGTCTCTCTCACCAAGGAAAACAACCAAGATTATTTTGGTGAAGTCAGTGGCTACCTAATGACACATATTTTTTTTTAACTTAATTTACTCTGGAGCATGTGTCCCTAATCAAGTGAGTTAAGTGACTTCCTCTGATGTGGCCATAGCCAAGGTGTTTTCATCATCCAAAGACACTTGATCACTGTAGGCCAGATGTACATGGTTTGTCATCAATTAGAACTGAAATGTTTCCCAGGGTTTTCATGTGCTTAGAAGTGGACTTTGTGGTGTTGACTAGATCACAGAGATACTATCTTCATAACCCATTGTGGTGATTAATTAAGTAGCAGTCAACTTGGGTGGGAACACAGGAAGGAAGATGGTTATCTGAATATTACAGAAAGGGTAGGGGGATTCTTTGTGGTTTCTCTTGGAGAACCTTTGGCTGCTCTCTTTGGTTGAGCGCTGCCTTTGAAAAGGGTGGCTGTTGTTCCTTTAAGAGGAGCTATGGCCCTTGCTGACAGTCATGTTCTGATCTTCATAACAGACACTTCACCTGGGAGCACTGATCTTGGCCTTTGTCTTGGGCATTGTCTCTTGAATCTCAGTGCAGATTCTTGGGCTTGTAGCTTTGGATTTGCTGCCTGGTGGTGCAGACTGTCTAGTCTGGTGAAATGGACTTCTCATTTAATTTGTAAGCAATGGGTATTTTGTCTCAAGAATGGGAAAGTGACTAATAAACACCTTGTTCTGACTATACAACTGTTACATTCCTCCCTATCGGTACTTCCATGTTTTACCAAAACTGAACTTTTGCTCTTTTCCATTAATATATTTTAGTACTTACTGTCTTCCTTCTTTGCCTTAGGCTATGCGCTCTTCCAATTTAATTATAGTCATACAAATTTGTAACAGATTTTCAATTAATGGATTAAAAACAAAAGAATAGCAACAATAACCAAAAAAGTTCTGTCTGCATTCTTAATTCTCCTATCATGGCCTGGGTCTTTATAAATTCATTGTCTGTACTCTGAACTGTTCTTTCAATTCTGCCTGACTACACCTCTATAAACTCACTGTTTACCTTTTCTGTTATCTGCAGTCGCTTTCCAGTTTTTCTTTCTGTTTGAACGTCTTTCCTTATTCGCCTTTCTCATTACTCAAAACCCAAAACCACCTAACGGGAACTCCCTTAACTCTTTGCACAGACTGCTAACCTTTCATGAACTTTGTACTGTTGTGTTTATTTGTCCATCCTGTAGGGCAGTAACAGATTTTCCCAAACTCCTTGTAGGAGTGCATTTCGGATAAGTCCATTTTTGCTTTAAGTCTTGCCTTTGAGCCTTGCCAAATAAAAATTACACCCATATTCCAAGTCTGGTGACAACATGCTGACTGCTAAGAGCTAATTAAGGCCAGCAGAGATGGAAAAGATTTTTGGGTTAGCAGAGACTCACAACAAATATACTGCAACCTGCACCCATGATGGTGACTAAAATGACTGCAGGAAAATGTGCGGAGCTAGTTATGTGGAAAGAATACAGAAAGCACTGGAGAATTTGTAGTCTTTTTGTCACTGGAAATCACTAGCTTGTGGAAATAGATTTTCTAGGATATCAAAAAACGAATATAAAATCATCTTAAATAAATAAACAGTGTATCTCCTTCTGAAGTGACTTTTGTCTCTTTATGGAGGATAGAAAGCTAAATTAGAAATTACTAGAAGAAAAAAGAGGAGGGAGAAAAGGGAAAGAGGTGGGAGAAGAGGAAGACAACTACTACCTCTGAAGCTATATATTCATCAAAATTCAGAGAAAAATACAATTGCCCAGGGCATGGATCCCTTTCCTGGGTTCTTGAATATAGGTTGGTAAGTGAGGCTATGATTAGTCTCTACACTTTAGCTTTGATCAGAGAATTTAAATAATATATAAATATTCAGGGAAAAGTTAAGGTTAGCAAAATGCCAGCAATAAATATCAAAGATGGAATGAGACGTTAACAGCAGATCCACTCTAGGTTAGAAGTCAGATTAGGGAGACAGGCTTACATATTTGTCACAGGCAGTCACCTATATCATGTCCAATTTTCACATCTATGTCCTAGGCAGCATTGCAGAGTAGATGCTGAATCTGTTGACCAAGAAAATAGTTGACTGTCCCTTGATGATCTTAGAAACATCCTCAACTAATCTGATTACAGCAGTGAGCTCTTCTCTGAACTGGTGATAAGAAAGAATGTACATGGCCGGTTTTCATTTTCTTTTTCTTTTTTAATTGAGTGAGGGTCATATCCACAAACATTGTCTCATACAGAGTTCTCTCTACCCTGTCACTGTTGGTTGGGCGTGATCTCCTGACCAGTTTTGATGCATGGCCTATTTTTCATGCCTTGATAACTTTTTACATTCCCTTCTGTCTGCTGGGTCTGTCTTTTTCCTTCTGACTTCTGGTAAAAGTCCCTACATTTATGTCAAGACCTAGCATCTGACAACCTCCAGCTTCCCTAGGGAGGATGAGTTACTTTCTCTTCAGAGTGTTTCTCTCTTTCTCCTGTACCATTTTTCATACCTTATGGCTGTGACATGTGTATATTTATGTCTCTGATGTTAGGCTATGAAAACAGATAGGACAAGCTTCACTGTATTCTCTTTCCATTAACATAGAGACAATCTGAGTAGGTCAAAGACATTGGCTGTTGAAGTAATGAACTTTAAAAATTTTACCTTTATGTTTGTTTTTTCCTCTGTATATCTTCATGTCTGTCAAAGTGTTGACTCCTTAAAAAGTGTCTAATAAATCAATGTGTCCCTGTGTGTGCATGTTTGTACATGCATATCTTGGGGTTCTTTTTATTTTTAATACTACATATTTTCAGTGCATAATGATTATATTCCTCGTGGTGAATTAGTAGTACAGTTTTATCTGTGTTTTACTTGATTTTTCCCTCGCGTCTTATCTGAATAGTTGTCAGGTGTTTTTTTTTTTTTTTTTGAGAGTGAGCTTGAAGAAGGGGAAATTGCTGATTTAACAAGAACATTTCTAACAGTGGAGTAGGCTTAAAAGAACTGTGGTGAACAAAAACACAAAGGATGGCAAAAATGAATAAAATCAATGCACCTCATAGCCTTTCTTAGTTCTGGACTTGCTTAATCAGCCTTCACTTCCCACTGCACATATATGATTCCATCACATGCCCATGGTAAGGTACATCTCACTCAATAGAAACAAGGGAAAATAACTAAAGAATGGACCAGCCTCTGTAATACTTCCTCCATCAAATGGCATTAATTTCACTGCTTGCTAACATAAAACTGTTATTTAGGTTCTATAACTTCAGTGGGTACATGAAGCTCTTTGGTTATGAAGGCACAATAATTAGTAAATCTATGTGAGTAACCTAGCATTCGCTTTGTATTAAGAGCATGTGACATGGAGAACTTTTAAGCCAAAGGAAAACAAATTTCCACATATTCCAAAAGTATTGTAAAACTGGACTTGGTGACACAAATCTGGAATGTCTGCTCTCTGAGAGGCTGAGGTAGGAGGACATCAAATTGAAGGTCAACCTGGGCTATGCATTGAGTTCCAGGCCAGTCAGGGACATAAAGAGACACTGTCTGCAAAAACAACAAAAACAGAGGATTAACCACAGTATTATGGAATTAATCATTATGCTTCCTGGAAAAGTAGAGTAACAACTGATTTTTAAAAATTTAATTTAATTTATTGGTGCATTATATATATATATATATATATATTTATATATGCATCAAAATTACACTACACATTGAGAATTTGTACCACTATATGACATAAAATTTCTCATTTTCCCCCCTCCCCTACCTACCCTACAAGCCCCCGTCCCTATATATACAAGCTTTGTTTCCTTTTTATAACCATCAATTTTTTTCTTTCCCCTCATTATCTACCCTTAAACCCCATTCCCCTTGGAATATTTACTGTTTCACAATGTCAATCATGCATTCTAGAACACATTTACAACTTCAGTTTCTCATACCAGAGAAAAGATACGATATTTACACATCTGTGACCTATTTATTTCACTTATGAGTATGTCCTTAAAGTATGTCCTGAGTCATTTATACTCAAACTATTAAATTTTATCTCAGATACAATGGCTGGGTTGAAGGAACCCTTTCACTACACTCTTGTGGACCACCACACTAGTGCTGTTGACAGATAACCTGAAGCACTGGGAGCTATGGAATGCTGAGTCATGCTGGGTTGGTTCTCCCAGCTCAGGTTTTATTCCATCTCCACTCCTGTGACTCAGCAGAAAGTGAAGTATCCTCTACCTGTCCTTCAAGTGTTAACCTTCTTCCTTTTCCTCTAGCAGTATTCTTTGGCTAGTTAACTCAGCTTTAAATAAGACCCTCTGATGCATAGCTTTATTTGGCTACAGTGAATCCTTGGAAAACTCATAAATTCCTTTTCACTGTGCCCAAGGCACTAAGTCACTCAGAAAATTTCTTGAGAGGCAGTAACACATGGGGGCTAAACTAACATTTATTGAGCCTGCAGCACAAAAATATCCTCAGAAAGTGAGTAAGTGTGGCATAGAAGAACAAATCTTGATCTTTTATCTTCAAGGATATTACTTAATTTTTAAAATTCACAAACTCACTGCTTCATGAAAATTCAATATGGAAAACATTCATTTCAGGTTTCAACTTCAGTATTCATGGGAAGATCGTGGTCAGCTTATTTGTCGTAGGGTGCTTTTAATCTAGGATGTTCATGGTCATGAGGGTTACTCCAGAGAAAAGCAGAATCTTGAACCAATGGTCAAGGAGGTCATCAGGACACAACTTTAGCATTAGAGGAAGTTGTTCCCAGGCATGGTTAGAGGAGGGGAAAATCAAGGATGAAAGTGAGGGAGCAGAAGAGATTACTCAAGGTAACAGATGTATCTGTAATTATAAATTGACATGCTCCGAAGTGAAAGATGGATGCTTAACAGGTGACACAATATTGCTATATTCCAGGCACTGCTCTAAGTACTTACTTAATTCTCATAATTGCCATGTGATGTATATATATCCTTATCCTCACTTTCCAGTAAGAAAACCAAGGTGTGGGAAAATTGAACAATGTACCCCAGCCACAACTAGCAGACAATGGGTTTTCTTTTCTGGTGGGGAAGTAATATGCTTATTTGGCTCTATTTTACAGTAGATCAGGAAAATCTCTTCCAGTGGGACCTGGATACAAAAATATGTCTTGTCTGCGAGTGATTGTGTCAGGCTTCCACAGTATAAGCTGTTAGGGTTGTTGGATGGTTTTCTTCCTCACTGTAGAAAATCAAAATCTTTGTGATTACAATTATTTTTATACTGTGACACTAGGCAATTGAGGAACTGACATTGATTGTTATTTGACTCTCACTTTCAGGTCAGAGTCCAAGCAGATGGAGATTGATGAGGGATTTAATTATTTTGGTGCATACTCTGAAAAGAAGGCCAGCAACTTCTGAGCTCACATCACTTCGATCTTCCAGGGTCATCCTGAGAGTGGGGTGTGATGTTGCTGGAGTCCTCAATTTCTTTTCCTCTGCAAAGGCTGGGGAAGAGAAGCTGAATGGATGACATGAGCCCCTCTCTGTGTGGTAGCTAGGATCTAACAAGCTGACAGCCCCTGAGACGAGGCCCATCAGGCCTTCACTGGAAATGCCTCTGTAGAAGGATCTCCTACCCAACAGTCTTTGACATTTTTCTTTAATAGTTCAAGGCAAACAGGAATAAAATCCTCTGCATCGCTATGAAAGACTTTCAAACTGAGAGCGATAAGAAACACTTTCTTCCAAGAATCCCTAGAATTTATTGCTCTGGTCATCATTCAATTGACAGCATGTTATATGGGGCTGCTCAATAAAATGGCCCTCTTTGCTGGACTCTGCAGTTTTTATTCCATCCTCCCCCAACTTTCTTTTTGACCAACACAAATCTGTTTTAGTAGATTATGAATAATATTCTTATTTCAGTAATGAGATTTCCTGAGAAACGTGTGGCAGAAGGATGCAAGGGACAACCAAACAATTATGCACTTCATTTGCTTTCTGAATAGAACTTGAGCGGTGAAGAAAAATCACAATCTTTCAATTGGAAGAGGAATGAGAGCGCTGCTGAGACAGGGGAAGAAAGATTTCCTCCGCACATGCATCACTGCTGAGTCGGATGGGCACAGCAAACAAATGCCCTTCAACCTCAGGGCGTTTAGCATTTAGGGGCCTTGCACAAAAGCATTTCGCATCTGGAGGAAGGCTAATGAATGTTCTGGGAGGCAGTGGCAGCCGGCGAGAGATACAGCTTCTAAAAGGTAGTAATTTCACTCAAAGCGATGGTGCCATTCCTTCCCCGGTGTTAAATTAAGAGCTATATTTACAAAATCTCCAAAGGTATGGGTCTTCTGAAAAGAAAATGAACTTACTCTACTTCGAAAAAGAGTGGAAGGCATTAATCAGAAATACATTAATGGCAAAATCCATTTTTAACGGCTTGTTACTCCAAATCCACTTCAGCATCCTGTGTGGCAAGTGGCCTGTAATATTCTGATTGCCCGCTGGCTAATGATGAACGCTGGCAGCTCCCCGCCCCGACAGCCTCTCCACCCACTTCTACACATTTCTGAAGCCCCTCCGTGTCTGTCCCTTCTTCAGATGCTTGTGTCCCACGGTCTGCTTAGAATTCTAACTGCCAGATTGTTGATAGAGCAATTTGATCTGAGTTCCATTAAGAAATTAATACATTTAGGTAGAATAGTGCCCAGAAGGCAGGACTGGAGTGAAAAGTAGACTAGATTTGCTACAGAAGAGCCTCAGCCTCATCCATTAATAGCTCTTAACCTTGAGGCAGATGCTTTATTTGTCTCTGTTCCTTTTCTTCCTTCTTAAAATTAACATCACACTGAATATTACTATGTAAGGTAGATGAGCAAGGCATAGAAACCTCCCAGCTCAACATCCAGAAGGGGGCACATGCTCCTGGTATTCTCTCATTTTTCTCCTAATTGTGGTTTGGCTCCCAGGAGATATTGCTTTGTAAATCAGGACAGAGGGGAAATACGATCATTTCCTCAAAAATACGAGTCTTTGTGTCCTTCTGGAGCTCCATGGCTTCCACCTCACAGTGGTTGGGAAAGTCTGCTGACAATATTAACATGGCCCAGTCCTCAGAGTGTGGGGAAAATGGTTCTTCAAGGAACCAGTCCAAGATTCATCACCCAACTCTCCAATATAACTGTACATATTACCTTGGGTAACAGAATCTTATTTTTCTGAGCTCCTGTTTTTCCAACGGTAACATGAAAATAAGAGGGTCCATTTTCTTTCTCTGCATACTTAATAAGCTTGTGGAGTCTTACAATGGTCAAGCCCTCACCTAAACAGATTATTCTTTTTACTCATGGCAATATCTATGAAATAAATGTCTTCTTTAAAAATTTCTCAACACTGATGGGAAACAAAAAGAGGAGCCATTAGGAAAGGCAGACTAGAACCCTGTCTAGGCCAATACATGTCGCAGACTATGGCTTTGATACCCTCACTGATTCTGTTCCAGCATTTAGTGCACAGCTGGTCTCCCAGATGCTACATTTTTAAAATTAATTTTATTGGTACCTTTTATATATCTATTATGATCACATCCAGCATTGACGGTTTGTACTAGCACATGATGTCTTGTTTCTCATTTTTTCCCATTCTCCTGCTCTCCCTACAGCTCTCCCCTCTATATCCAAAGTGTTATGTTGTTTATTTCCCATTGAAGCTGTGCCCTGTCATGGAGCTGCTGCTGCTGGTATACACCTCTGAGAACTCTAATCTCTCCTAGGCCCCTCCAGTCTTTTCTATCCGTAACATCTGGGGAAACCCAGAGAAGAAACACATTCAGCATCTCTTTCATCCTTGATCCTAGGAAAAGACTCAGGAGGGGTCAAAAATGCCTTTAGGATCTTGCACCTAGTGTTAGTTTGGTAAAAATTGCTCTCATACTGGGACTCTCAGCACCTTCTCCCTGTTGCACCCTCATATATCCTGGGGAAATTTTGTTGGTTGAGGTGTAGAAGAGGAGAAAGATTTTTACTGCTAAGCAACTCAGTGCTCATGCCACAGAACAGAACTTATCCGGGGCTTATCTAAATCCTCACAGGGTCAGAAAACTCATTGTAAGGTCCGGTCTCCCGAGAGCCCAGTAATTGGTGGCTTTGGCTAGATCTGAAACACAGTCAGAAAGGGCTCTGCTCCTAGGCAGTTGCCTGCTATTAAATCTATACTCTACTAAGTCTATCAAAATATCCTGTCTATGTAGAAAGAATCTGGATTAGGAAAGATCTTTGAATTAGTGTAATAGTGTAGAGTAGGAAACTTTGGCTTAGAAATCATCTTTGTATTTAGATGATAATCATAGATCAGCAAACCTCTCACTTTATAACCTGTTATTTATATCACTAGTGATTGTGTTTAGCATGCATAATAATTAGGAAACGATAGATTGTCAGTCTGACTGAAATAATAACATTAGATGACAATACTTTTATTCAGGAAAAAATATTGATGACTGTTGCATGTGTGTCTCAGATATCCCTCTTAATAAACTCAGAAGCTTTAGGAAAAGAGCACCCATATATATATATATATATATATATATATATATATATATATATATATATATATATATATAGCCAAGCTGACAATAATACCTAATCTTATTTCTATAACCCCATCTGGAGTTATTTTATTGGAATTGTTTCCATGCACCTTGGTCTATGAGATCATGAGATGGTGCCATAGTGAATGTTTCTTACCTTATTTCCATTTTAGAATTTCTTCTGTCTTTGCATGCAATAAGTGAAAGTCTCCTCTGTTGGAAAAGTACATTAATGTATCATTTTCTTCTAAGTGGTGGGAAACTGGTTTTTATGACAGCTTTCCCAAGTGGCTTATTTCAGTGCTCCTAATAGTCTGTTTTGTCTTTCTGTGGAGATTTACATGCATGAACTCGAAGCACTTTGCAAACATTAATTAACCAAGACTGTATAGGTAAGGATTACTATGTCCCAGTTCTCCTGCAGATAAAAAGTAACTGTCCCCAGATTTTATTGGCACTTTTCACTATAGACATCGGGACTCAATTAAAATATGCATATATATGTAATTTCTTACTTTATTGGAATGTTATCCCTTTAACATAAAATTGAATTGTTCCTTTCATGTGGTTCACTTTTAAGGTGGCAAATTAATTTCAAATTGCTTATATCTCAAGTAGATTTTTAACTGTAACTTTTCTGCATAAATTTGCTTAGTTAAACTACATCTTATCCCTCTTAGACACAGTTTAGGTATCATTTAAATTAGATTACTTTTAAATTAAGATAGCAACTTCTTGGGAATTTCTTCAATGTCTTGGTGGACTATACAGGCTACATTACTAAAGACTTTGCCCTTGGCCAGGTCAGGTTCCCATGAAATGTTCCATCACTGTTATGGAGGTCAGAACCAGACTGGGATTCAAATTCACACTGTTATGAATCATCTTCAAATATGCACACGGTGTAAAATGGTGGAAAATTCAACTACAAGAACTATTGTGTTGAAGAACTTGATGGAAGAGTGAGCATAATTCACGGCTAAAATAATACATGCTGTGCAAGACTCTGAGATGGCTTTATAACAAGTTTGTGCTTAGTTATCCTCAAGAATAGAATAGAATCCCCAAGTCTGACTGAGGAAATAAAGTCCCTAATCTAATCTAAAGCAGGTATAGGCACTGGAACAAGTATGTTGGGAAGTTAATTTTCTTCCTTGCATTTTAGCAACTTCACAGGCCGGATGATTTACTCAGGTTCCCAAATGAGATAATCAGCACTAGTGATTCATTTCCAAAGTGCCAGAATGAGCTCGCATGCTACTTTGGAGGAGAATATTGTATGAAATGGTTTTTTTATGGTGTTTCTAAGAAATAGTGCTCTTTTCAGACTTGCTCTTTTTAGATTTGGTTTAATGATGTCTCATGGCTCAAGATTACTGCTAGATGCTCTAATAAATGGGACAGATATTCAAATATGTTTTCCCTTCCAGAGATGAGGAATAAAATGGTAGAATGTACTGAGCCTGCAGTGATTTGGTCAAATGGTGATTTTCTATTTGCACTATCTTACACAATACTGTATTGCTTGTTTCTGAGCTTATCTGGCATCAACTTTTTGACTTTTAATATAAAGATGACAGAGAATGAGCAAGGTATTCCACAAGGAGAAAACAAATGATAAAAGAAAACTGGGTATGAGGAAAATTAATGCCACTTTAAGAAATTATTGATAAAAGCATGGTTTGGTCCATCCACACACACAGGATCTGCATTTATTGCTACCATACTTTTCTCCAAGGAAGAAGATGGTGCCTACTAATTTTGAGCATCAGCTTTCCTATTTTCATTTAGTAGGATCATCCACAGGAGCAGAGAACATTAACCAAATAAGTCACTGGGAGACGTTCAATGGTGGGGAGTTCTCCAGAGCCTGTAGGAAGAATATACACTACAGAGCAATACCTGAGTTTGTGTTCGGATCCTGCTTTTCATTGGCTGAGTAGCCTTGGAAAAGAACTTAGTCTCTTCAGGAAATGGCTATGATTTTTGTAAACATAGAATCATGTGTGGTACTAGCTGAGATAGATATTGTTGGTACCATGTGCAGAAGCATTTTATATAACTGTAGATGTGCCATCATCTTCTGTAAGGGTTGGTTGGGCGTGGTCTACAGATTGTTGCCTTGGACAATGGAAGCTATCACATTCATAATGGTTTGGAAGATTCAATCTTTTACTTCCCGCAATAGACACCCAGTCAACCACTTATACATGCAGAGGCCCAAGAGTCTGGTCCCTTTGTTTAAGAATGGAGTAAGTCTATGTTGCCATTTACACTCTGGAGCTTTCTGTAAAATTAGGCTAAGACAAATCTGAAACAGTATCTTTGCTTAGACTCTTCCCTTAGGCTGTCTTGATTTATTCATCTTCACTATGTTTGTCCTCAGAGCTCTATCCCAATACTCTCCTTTAAAGGAACCTGGCCTTACATTTCTCATGAGGTATTTGTGGGAGGAAGAGATCATATATGAAGCCACATTGGAAATTATAAGATTACATGAAAGATGTATTGCTAGGTGGTTGTGCTATCTTACCATTTTTTCTGTTTATAAGACTTATTGTCTCTTACTGGCAGGAAATTAATCAAACAATTTATGATTTCATATGAATCTTATCCAGGTTTACAAAGAAAACATTACTACATATCTAAAATCAGTTTTCAAGAAACTTTTTATCACTGTGCAAGAAATAAGAGCAAGTGGCTGCAAAGTCTATAAAATATCTTTATCCCTTCTCTGTTGCCCCAGCAGTAAAGAATCACTTTATCCTAAAAATGAAACTTGAAATAAGTTTAATTGAAGAGTTAGTAGCCTAGGATATAAATTTCTGACTTCCATGACAACTTTTTGAAACTATCCTCTTTATAATTTTGGTTGGATGAGATGGTGAGATTTACCAGTTGCTGATAAATTCATTACCAAGACTCAGCTAAAATCAAGCATTTAAACAGGGGTCAGATACTTTCCCAAGAGTTTACCAAGAGGCAATAGATGTTGTCCTTACAATATTTTTAAACGTTCCATACCTCAGTCATTTCTGATCAATAATAGTAAGAGCCTCATCAAGAGAGAGGAAAAAACGTCAGAGTTACTGAATTTTTAAATTTGTGGGAAATACAGTTTTCATGGTAAAGTGAGATCTTTCTTTCCTCTCCTAGCAGTAGAGATGACATCTAGCCAAAGCCAGAACAAGAGACCAAAAACCCCAAGAAACTGAAGGTGCTTTTAAGAAGTTAAAACAGGCATTTATTTTCATTCTTAATCATTCATTTTCCAATTGTTGTCATTTTTCCTTCTAGGCTGAGCTGTAATTTACAGATAGTGATGCACACAGACTTCAGTAGTATAGGTCAATACTTTTTGACCAGCATACATTCTTGTCCAAGCCAAGCCCATTGCCTGGTCACCTAGACATTATTAGGTGAAAAGTTTTCTGAACTGGGTTGAACAGGTGACCACTGGAAGTAAATAGCTGAGTGGAAATACACTGTACACTACTTGTCCCATTGAAGGTAATGACACTAAGTGACATGAAAGCCTGCTAAGCCTCACTCAAACAGCTTATCCACCAGTCAGTGGGCCATCAGAGTAGAGAGCCATGAATAATCCCCCAATTAAGAAAAAGAAAGGAGACTGCAGTCTAGAATTGTATGCAAGGCACTGTGCACACAGAGGGTCCCACAGGTATTACATACACGCGCGCGCGCGCACACACACACACACACACACACACACACACACACTGTGAATGAGACAGAACTGATGTCCGGTTGGTGCTACCCAGACTCAGAGGTACAAGAAATAGAAAGAAGACAACTAAGAAGTGATATACTTATTCCTTTTTCTTCACCTCTTCTTGGTTTCAAAGCCTTGAGGAGCTAGCCATTGTAGAAGAGTAGACTTCTCAGAGAGAGAGACTATCTAATTTGGGGAGGAAAGGGGAAGATGAGATTTAAGTTAATTTGTGATTCAAGTTGGAAATTAAACTGAACTCACAACAGCTGAGAGACTGAAATTATGGAATGGTGGTAAAAATGATTTTGAAAGGTTGGAAACAAGGACTGGATGAAAATAGCCATTTTGTGTTTGTATGGTCACGGAATTGAGGGTTCCCAATAAATCAGTTACATGAGGAAACAGTAGCTCCAAGTCTGTGGATTATGAACCCCTGGGGATAAGCAAGGGAGTCTCCAGGTGAACGAGAGTTATTGCAACAAGTCTGCAAAGTAATACATCAAGTAAATAGGGTCTCTTGATCTGATCAATAATGTCTCACCCAGGTAAGTAAGATCTTCTCTCAGTGTATTCAGATTCGATTAATAAGTCAAACATTATTCATGGCAATGCTAGCCAGCTCTTAATACTTAGAGATACAGTCTTAAACCACATAACAACTTTTGGTCAGTGCTAGACTGTATCTTTGATGGTGGTGCTGTGAGATGATAATAAAGCTGAAAATTTCATACCACTAGTGACATCGTGGCTCTCACAATGCTGTGGCACACTCTACACATTACTTACATGCTAGAGCTAATGTAAACAAATCTCCCATTCTGCTGACATGTGAAAGAATAGCATTTGCATTAGGTACAATGCATAGTGGTAATAAATGACTACGCTATTGGTTGATGCATTTATTACAAACATTCTGTTAGAGTGTGCTCCTACTTAATAAAAAGTTTCTCATAAAATGGTATTCTGCTCTCTTTTGGCAGATGCCTCTTGTTTCTGTGTCTTCCATGTCTCCTGGGTATACAGGGAGCACATTTAATGACTGACCTATATAATGAAAGGTTTCCTATGAGCATATCCTCTGCTCTTCAGAGCATGATATTTTTTAGTGACACATTGCTCTGAACATATCTCCTCTGTTGAGATGCACAGTTATCTAAGTCATATATCATGTAGTAGTTCACACAGTTATTTTTAATATGAGAAAGGAGTCACTGTCAGCAAAAATTATTCCAAACCACTAGAGAATGTAGTAGAGTCTTTCCACTTTGGAGATTTTATGTCTCAGCCAGTCTGGAGATTTTATAGTTTTAGCTCTACACAGTAGCCAGTGAAGTTTCTGCAGCACAGAGGCCCAACCCTTTCCTATGTGAAGACTCCAGCCCCTGATGAGATATGGGGCAGAGGAGGATAGGCCTTTGTTCCTCCTTGTTTCTATCATCTTTAACATAGAGGACACATAATATACAACTCTACTGTTCCAGACTTGGGAAATTCATTGTTGAATAAGAAAACATTGCTTAAACTTAAAAGGGGAATGGCAGCCTTCTGCCAGGTAACAAATATTTTACTCCTCAGCTGTCATATGCTCACTGTCCCTCCTTCTCCAGTTTGCTATGCCAAAGCCATCCTAGAAGGTGCACAGTGTGGTGAGTATGGGTGGGTTCCAGCACTGGGATTTAAATTGTGTGTCACTTCTGCATCTTATCAAATATTCTCCTTTTTTTTAACAACCATTACACATAAGGTAGAAATCATTTTTAATCTCCATGCCACATGCAAACAAGACAATAGACCAATGCTGAAGGGTCTCAGGATCTAGTGAATACAGAGACATATGTGAAAAGAGCCATTATACTGGCCAATCAAAAGCAGCATGATAGGTGTTGCAAAAGTCCACATGAGCAAGAACCCCCAGAAAATTCCTTACAGCTTTTAGCACAGGCCAGAGGACAATATCTGAACTCATATACACATCCTGATGTGCAAAATAATCACAGCATATTTCAAGCACTATTAATTGTTCATTATTAAAATATCCTCAGCCCAGAAGTGCAGCCCCAGAATTGCAGAAGCATGGGATGAGAGTTAAAATATCCTATGGTTGTTTTGCTTCTCCAAATACTTGACCTTTAATGAATCAACAAATGGGAATTGTAAGTTTTTGTTGCATACAATATGATGATAATGTACATCTCTATACTGAGTTTAATGATTAGAATATTTGTTTACCCAGTAACTCAAACATTTATGATTTCTTTGTAATAAGGACATTGAAAATACTTGTGCTAGCTGTTTCAACTTTACAGAGATTAGTGCCACCATCCAGGATTTGAAAGACACAGTGGAAGTGGTTGCTGCTGCATCCACTTTTAATCCTCCTAGTTGGCCTGTGTAGAAACTGACGGATCATGAAGAATGATGGCGGATTATGGACCCCAGCTGCAACTTTTGTGTGTGTGTGTGTGTGTGTGTGTGTGTGTGTGTGAGACAGGGTCTCACTTTGTAGTTCAGGCTGGCCCTGAGCTCACTATGTAGCCCAGGCAAGCCTCAAACTCAGCAATCCTCCTGTCTCTGCCTCCTGAGTGCTGGGATTACAGGCATGAGCCACCACGCCTGGCTCCAGCTGCAAATTTTGTATCAGCAGATGAATGCATCACTTGGTACCTAGTGTGGAATCATGGATTCAGCAAATGCCTTTTTCTCCATACCTATCTGTAAGGCCACACCATCAGGAAATTACCTAGGTAACAAGGCCAGCAATAGACTTTCACTGTCCTACCTTGGGGGCATATCAGCTCTGTAGCCCTAAGTCATAATTTAGTGCTTATGGAACTTGGTCATCTTTTTGACATTGATGACATTCTGATGACTGGGTCAAGTGAGCAATGGGTAACAACTACTCTGGAGTTACTGATGAGGAAATTGCATATCAGAGATGGGAAATAAATGCAATTAAATTTGGAGGCCTTTCTATTTCAGTAAAATTTCTAGTAATTAAGTGGTGTGAGGTACGTGAGGAGACTCTTTGTAAGGGAAAGGAGAACATATGGCACCTGGCTCATCCTGGAACTAGAAGCATAATGGATTTTCAAGGCAACACTTTCCTTGCTTGGGTGTGTTACTCTGTCTAGTTTACTGACTAATTGGAAAGCTGCTGTTTTTGAGTGGGGTCTAGAAAAAAAGAGGGGTCTAGAAAGTGGGGTCTAGAAAAAAAGAGGGCTGCTGTACAAGTTGCTCTGCTACTAGGGACATAAGATTCAACAGCTCCAATGATACCTGACATATTAGGGCTAGATGTAGGGAAATCACAGTGAAGGAATTTAGGAGTGTGGAGCAAGGCTCTGCCTTCATCTGTAGGATTACTCTCCCTGTGAGATACACTGCCTGGCTCAACTTTGGGCCTTTGTGGACACTGAGTGTTGGACTATGAGTGACCCAGTTACCATGGAGCCTGCAGTGCTGTTGAAAAATGGGTGCTGGCTGACTCAAGTCACAAGACTGGATATCCACAGTGGTAGTCCATCATCACAAGGAGTGCTGTCTGTATTACTGGACATCAGATGGTGTGGCATATTCATGATTAAACCACAGCAAATGGCAAATACCTATGGCTTCTACTCTTGCTATTCTATCTTCTGTCTCTCAATATCAATATATGGACTCATTGAGTGTCCCCTAGGACAGAAGAAGAGAAGACTCTGCTCTGATTTCAGGTAATTCTGAATGTTAAGTAAGCACCAGCTAAAAATGGACAGGATTGGCATTGCAGCCCACTTCCAGGACATCCTCAAAGGACAGTGGGAACTGTCCCAAAAGGCAAAACACTAGGCAGTGCCCTTGGTTGTATATTTCTCTAGTAAAAAAAAATAGACATATAATGCACGAGTGATTATATATTGACAAATAGGCTATAGTGAATGATCTGACTAGGCATTTAGGGATTTGGAAGAAACATGACAGGAAAATTGCTTAGAAAAGTATTAGGGTAAATCTCTCTATGAGATCAAAGGATGTGAAAACATTTGTGACACATGTAAATGTCCTCCAAAAGGTGACCTTGACAGAAGACTTTAATGATCAAAGGGATTGGACAGCCTATTTTGAAGGTAGCTGCCGATCATTCTTTCTCCATTAGCACTGTCATTGTTCATCAGGATTAAGAACAAAAGCCCATTGTGATGAATATGGGGTCGACAATATGGACCCAGATTTGTCAAAGCTGTCAAAACTACAGCTGATGAATGCCTGATCTCCCAGTGGAAGAGACTTAAATTTTAGTGTATGTGCTGCCGAAGTGAGCACCCAGAGGAAGACTTAAATTGAATCAATGATATGGCACCATTTCCCACAGTTACTACTAGCCTGTAACCTGGTAGTAGATTGATTATATTGGACCACTTCCATCATGGAGAGCACAGAGCTTTGTTCTTACTGGAGTAGATAATTAACTTGCCTTAAACAAAACTACTATCCATGGATTTAGAGAGTGCCTCATTCACTCTTGTGGTATTCCCTACAGCACTGGTTCTGAGAAAATAACATACTTCATGACCAAAGAAGTATAGCATGAGTTCATGCCCACAGAATTCACTGATCTTACCATCATCCTTACTGTCCCCAAACAGCTAAACTGATAGACTAGTGTGGATAAAATGGCCTTTTGAAGATGTAGTTATAGCACCACCTAGGTTCGATACCTTGGAGAGCTAGGTCAAGGTTCATCAGAGGGCTCTATATTTTCCAAATCAGCATCTATAGTTAGAATTCCTGGGTGTAAGAATCAAGGGTGGAAATGGAAATAATAGCTCTCACCATTACCCACAGTGAACCAAGCAAAACTTCTGTTTCTCATTACTGAAATCTTATCCTCTGTCTAGCAATTTGAGTTTCAGTGGGGAAGAAACATCTACCAGGAAGCAGAACAATTATTCCCTTAAACTAAGACTTCACTCTGAAATTTTGAATTTCTTGTGTTAATGAATGGGCACAAGTGCTGTCTGTATTGCTGGACATCAGGTGGTGTGGTATATTCATAATTAAGCCACAGCAAATACCTACATCTTCTATTCTTGCTATACTATCTTCTGTCTCTCGATATCCATGTATTGACTCATTGAGTGTCCCTTTGGACTAGTTGGCAGAAAAGAAGAGTATGCTCTGGTTTCAGGAAACATGAGTTAACACAGGATGCTTCTTGGGTTAATGAGTAAACAAGGAATTATGGTGTTGGTGAGGATGATAGGCCCAGACCACCAAAAGGGAATTAGGCCACTACTTCAAAATGGAGATAAGAAAGAATATGTTTGGAGGGCAGGAGTTGTTTGGGGCACCTGCTAATACTACCAATTTAATGGGAAACTACATCAATCCAGTCCAGGCAGGGTGACAAGTGGCCCAGAACCTTCAGGAATGAAGATACATGTTACCCTAACAGTAAAGAACCAAGACTCAGTGAAGTGCTTGCTAAAGGCCAAGAGAATATAGAATGGGAAGTAGAAGATAGTGTTATAAGTACAGCTAGGGTCCCACGAGTAGTTACAGAAATGAGGATTGTAATTGTCATGAATATTTCTTTTTTAAAATTTCAATGTGCTTGTGCATATGTGCACATACTAATCAGATATCCTTGGCTCTCCTTCCTTGCACTATCATGTCAAGTCACTATGAATATCTAAGTATTGTTAAACCTACATTATAATAGTTACATTGGGGGATATCAGAAGAAAAATAAATGTCACTCAAAGTAAGACTTTGTCTTTCATTTTGGGATGGAAATATGTGCATTTCCATTTGTATGCAAGCTAGTTATATCAGGTTAGGCATATTTATGAAATTTCTATGGTATCTGGAGATTAACTATGATGTAAATAAATGTGTCTGGTTTTCAAGTTAAGAAAGGTTGGGTTTTAGTAATGGTGTGAAGATCAAATGGATGGAGAAACACCCTAGAGTGGTAGTGAAGTACACTTCTGCATGCACCTATGCTTGATTGACATGTGGACTAGCAAGTTAAAGGAAGAGGGCCTACCTTGGCTATGGGTGACACCAACCAATAGGTTTGTAGCTGGCTGGAATCAAAAGGGAAAGAAGAAGGAAGCAGGCCCAGGAAGAGCTCTAATATTCATGTCTACACCATTTGTGCCTTTATCTTTTTCCCCTTTCTTATTAAATTCATTATTGATACATTTTATGTACAGCTCACAATCACACTTAACATTGGGGAATTTGAAGCAGTATAAAATAGAAGTTAATTCTCATTTTTTACCCATAGTCCTACCCACCCACAACCACCCACCTCTTATATACATGCTATTTTTTTCTTTCCAAATCATATTTATTCTTACCCCTCATTACGTTCCCCCACCACATTCCCTTTGACTACTTCCTATTTTACAAAATCTATCATATATTCTAGAACTAACTTACATCTATAGGTTCTCATACCAGAGAAAATATACAGTATTTACACATCTGTGATCTCTTTATTTCACTTATTAGCGTGTTCTCAAGGTGTATCCATTTAGTTCAAAGACCCAATTCAAAAGTGGGCATCTGAAACTAACAGACACTTCTCAGAGGCAGAAGTCAAAACAACCAAGAAGCATATGAAGAAATGTTCAACATTACTGGTCATTCGAGAGATGCAGATGAAAACAACACTGAGATTTCATCTCACTCCACAAAGAATGGCTGCTATTGTGAATCAACCAGCAATAAATGCTGATGAGGCTTCTGGGAGAAAGGAACCCTTCTCCACTGTTGGAAGGATTGTAGACTTGTGCAAACATTATAGAGATCAGTGTGGAAATTCCTCAGAACACTAGGATTAAAGGTCCCATTTGACCCTGCTATTCCCCTGCTAGGAATATACCCAAGGGAATTAAAAGAATCATATTGTAAAGACATATGCACACCGATGTTCATAGCATCTCACTTTGTGATAGCGCAATCTTTGAAACAACCAAGATGCTCATCAACTGGAGAATGGATAAGGAAAATCTGTTTTTTAAAAAATAATTTAGAGTATTACTGTGCCATTATCTTTGGAAACAGGTCTTAAGAGCACCTGCTTCTTTAGCCTTCCAATACGCACTTGCAGCAGTGACTTTATCCAGGCCTTGGACTTTGCACTGAAGCTGCCTCCTTTATCATTCTTGTTTTTTTTTTTTTTGAGATAGGGTCTCGCTTTATAGTTCAGGCTGGCCCTGAGCTCACTATGTAGCCCAGGCAAGCCTCAACTCAGCGATCCTCTTGTCTCTGCCTCCCGAGTGCTGGGACTACAGGTATGAGCCACCACACCCGGCACTGTGGTATGTGGTATTGATTGCTGGTGTGTGTGAGTCACCACACCCAGCATTGTATGTGGTTACTGGGATCAAACTCAGGACCTTGCACTTGTGAGGCAGGCGCTGAAACCTCTGAGCTAAATCTCCGGCCCCATCATTCTTGTTTTGTGGCTTCCATTTTATTGGGCAAGCCGTGACTGGATTCTTTGACTCTCCAATGAGCAGATGGACATTATGAGTTATCCTGCCTTTGATGCTAAAGATGAAAAGTCATTATGGACTTTTCTTTCCATAACTCCACCAAACGAATCCCCTCACTTTGTAGTTCAGGATGGCTCTGAGCTCACTATATAGCCCAGGCAAGCCTTGAACTCACAGCAATCCTCCTGACTCTGCCTCCCAAATGCTGGGATTACAGGCATAAGCCACCATGCCCAGCTTTCACGGTATATTTTTATACATATATTTTCAACTGATGCTGCTTCTCTAGAAATCCACAACTCCATGGATTTATGCTATCGGTGAGGTGCCATTCTCGTTGCTTTGCAGAGAAGAGAACATTGAATGGCTTATAGTTGATGAATCTGCCTTCCTTAAACAGATGAATGCTGAACAAATAAGTAAATAATAGAGGAAGAAAAAGTGATATAGATAGGGTGAGATAAATTAGAGAGTGAACATGGGAAAAACAAAATAACTAAGAGAGAAAGAAATGGGAAAGCTTTTTGGATGAATGTGTGTGAGCGTGGATGAAATAGGGCAAAGCATTTTGGCTTCTCTGAAACATGAGTGGTAGGTGGATGTGGCTGGTATCCCTCAATTCCTGGCAGCGTGTTTTGTTTTTCATAAAAAAAGAATTAGCAGATAATGAAAAGTCAGGGAAAGTGACAGATTCTGTAAATAACCTAAGCAGTCACAAATATGAGACAGTGTTTAAATAAGTAAATGGAGGACATCTGGTCATGATTTCGTGGTAATAAATGTCCACATCAGTGAGCATGCCAGATATTTCCAGCTGAAGTCATGCATACAGGGGACAATTATCCTCAGTATTTAGAAAAAAATCGCTGATGCTTTTGACTTTAAGCTCAAAGAAATATTATATATCATCAAAGTTCAGAGGGGACAGATGAAGAAAACATCATTCATAGAAACCTCTGACTTTTCAATGCCACTATCTCCAATAGTATGTGAACACAAGTGTAACTGTTTTATATGTAAGCCTGAATCTCAGTCACTCTAAGCTTGCATCATCATGACACTGAAGTCCTGTCCCTTAGAGAGCTATCTGCAAGGACTTTCTTTCATAATGTCTGAAGTTCTCCTGTGCAGACAAACCAGGCACTTCTGTTGTCCCATTCCACATAAGGTAGGCACACTAAGCTACCTTCCTGGGACTCCAAACACACCAATTGCTGCAGACTTTTGCTGCTTTTACCCAAGCTTGTTACCAGTTTTCTGGAGATACATCATAGTTCTAATTTTTTTTTTTTTAGGGTTAGTACTTGTCAATATTAGCCACAAACCCTGAAGGTTTTTGGTGGTATGTGGTACCGGGGATCAAACTTGAAACCTTGTGCTTATGAGACAGGCATTGAAACCACTGAGTTACATTCCCAGATCCAAACCTTGAAGTTTTTGAATGACTCTCAAACTTTATTTACACATGTTTCATCTTGGGAACCTGTAAAATGCAGATTTTTACATAGCAGGCCTGGACTGGGGCCTCAGTTATGCCCTTCTAATCAGCTTCCAGCTGTTAGTGTTGTGCTGATACAGCTGGTGTACAGCCTGCATGGCACCTGCTCAGGTGTCAAAGAGCTATTTCCCAAACATGATCTTTGTACCACTTAACCGTCAATCGCTGCAGCTGTCCACCACACATATACTGTAAACTTCTGGGTTCCAGTTCCCATTAAATTAGTATTTCTTGGGTTAGAAATCCAGATAAATACATTTTAACAATTTCTTTAGGCTTTTTTTTTTTTTTTTTTGAGACAGGATCTCGTTTTGTAGCTTGGGCTGGCCCTGAGCTCACTATGCAGCCTAGGCAAGCCTCGAACTCACAGCAATCTTCCTGCCTCTGGCTTTCAAGTGCTGGAGTTACAGGCATGATAGGTATTTCTTATATAGTAAGCAGCCTGGTATGTAGACTCCAAAACTGTCACAGAACAGCCAACAAATTTCTCTTTTATATCTTTATAAAGAAGCATGGGAAAGCTCCCGGGTAACTTGAATGTTTGTGCTTTCAGAATTTAGAGGTCTTCTGTGAATCAGTATTTTTTTTTTTCTTCTTATTTTTTCTCTGGCGATAATAATGTAGGTCTGTGCCACTGGGTTGGTATGTTTTCCCAAGATCAAAATAAACACATTTTTAAAAAGTGCTATGTTCCTGCAGTCCTTGGTTGTACTATTTGAACTGGTTTGTTTTGTCTATCTTCCTCTTATTTTTCTCTCACTGCTGAAACAAAACACCTGATACTCAAAGTTAAAGGAGGAAGAGTTTATTTGGCTCATAGTTTGTGGAGCCTTTAGTCCATAATCAACTGGTTCCAAGGCCGAGTGGCACATGGCAGAGGGGTATCAGAAAGGAGAAACAGTTCATGGGACCACAAGGTGGCGAATCAACAGGTGCCTCACATAGTCTTTCTGCCCGTTTTATCTTATCTAAACTGCAGGGTTCGGGGAAGGACCAAACCATCCAGTAGACTGGTTTAGTTATCACACATCCTTATCCACAGCATCCCACACTGTACATTCAGGCACTGTCTGAGCTTTGTGGACATCCATACTCAAACCATATCAGTTTTCTTTCACTTATGGATTCCTTCCACATTTATGATAGAATTTCTCAAGAACCACATTGTTCTGTGCATTCTCACCTCCATCACACCCTCTGGGATCATCTATTAGACCAAACTTCCAATCATGATTGGGTTCTTTTTCTCCAACAGGTCCCTGGGGGCCATTTCATCTGGTCAATAAGAATGAATATCTAAGTGACTAAGACATCACTTGACTTTTACGTTTTGGGTATATCCAGGCACTTTCAGCTCAAGTTCTATTATTTCTGAGCATTATTGTCCAGGAAAGATATATAGTAACTTCTCTGTCTGGTAGATGATGCCAAGGACCAGATTGGAGCAGCATATGCTTCATCATTAGAGGCCAGAATTCCCCCATCTATCTCCATATTCCAGTCACCAGGATCGACCTCCCACGGCTTTGCCTGTGCAGGAGGAGCAGAGCATTGCCTGAAAATAGTGCTACAGGATAAGGGGCCACCGGAGCTCATCACACTGCACCTTTACCTCTCAACAGCACCTTTACCTCTACAAGTAAGAGATGGCTCAAGCAAGAAGAGGGAATAAGAACTTGAATATCATCACGTATTCAATTTTTAGTGCAATCTTCTATTAACAATCTTAACCTAAGTTTATGGCTTAAAAAGTAAGAGATTTGCAAAAGCTTGTGGAAAGTATCAGTGAAAAAAGAGTTAAATGCAAAGTACTAACACACCCATCTAGTGGTCTCTCTTGTTTCACAGGCGCTGTCTGTCTTCCTACCTGTGCCCTCCTCATGCCATCCCGTCATGCACCTGAGTTCACGGAGCTCTCCTTGCTTGCCTCTGGCAAAGGATTTTTCCTGTGTCCTTCTGTCTTTATCCTTCTACTTAGCATTTCTAAAGATGATTATGCTCAGACTGGTATTATCTCTGCAGTTGTTACTTTTACTTTGATCAACACATGATAATCGTACATTCATACCATTCAGTATGAGTTTGGGCTGGAGATGTGCTTAATCATATGACATTTCAATACATGTTTACAATGTGTAATGATCTGATCACGGTGCTCAGTCTGTTTATTACTTCAAACATTTGTCATTTATTTTAGTTGGAAACATTCAAATGTTACTCCCTGTTGAAATATTCAATATTCTCTATCAGTTTCCCACTGCACAACAGAGGATTCAGTGTGATTCCTGTTGCCCAGCTGCATCTCTGCCATGGTCACCTTGCCTCCTCATTCCCCATCACATGCACTTTTCTCAACCTCTGGAATCCTGTGCATTTCAAACGTAACTGCATACTAATTTTACATTGAAATTGGACTGCTCTACATTCAGCAGATATTTATGAAGTGCGGTGTCTCCTGCTTGCTACTTTGTTATTCACTGGAGATCATCCTTGGAAAAGTCAGGTTAGTCTTTCACTTTCCTGGGCTGAGTATTCTAGTTGATTTCCTATTCGACTATCCAATAATACTGTCTCGGGCCAACCTAAGCAGCATAGTTTCTGCTGCTCGAACAAATTATCTTCCCAAGGGATGAGGCAAGCAGCTTTGGAGCTAAACAGTTCTAGGAACAAAGCAACTCCTGGAAACAGCTTGTAAGAATACAAACACAGAGCACCTGGGGCTCCAAAATGAAAATAGAGAGATAGCTCTAGCAGGCACTTGAAGGTACCAAGAGCCTTGGATGATTAGAAATCCACCTGGTAAGTAGTAGGCATCAGTTAAGAAAAGAACGAAATGACATGCAGCTATTTTGCTAGGTTTAGGAGCCTATCAAACACTTATGGTACAGGAGGTGAAAGTCTTCCTGGGGAATGCTGAATTCACATCTTGAAATGATAGAGTTTGAGCCAATAATAAAGCCAGAGATCTGTGTGTGCCTGTGTGTGTGTGTGTAAATAAAAAGCAAAATAAAAGACAGATGATATAAAATAGAGAGAAAGATCTTTTGCAAATGATAAGGAGACCAATACATGGAGGGGATAGGGGAAGAGAGGAGGTAGATGAAAAAAATGTTTCTGACAGGGACTGACCTCACAAGGAAAATGATCATTCTGTACTGCAAGCTATATTGATAAAACAAAGAAATTGAAAAAAGTACTTAATATAGTTATGGTTTCTTTGGGAAGGTCTAAACATAAATTACTTTTGAAAATTTTTTAAATTTTCATAAAATTAGCACTGAGCTAGTAAAATTCATTTTTTTTGCGTTTTTGTGTCTGTGTAGTTCTGGGGATCCAACTAGGAGCTTTGGGCATGTGAGGTGAGCAGTTTATCACTGAGCTACAACCTCATCCACTTGCGGTAGTTTTGAAAAATGCTGCTGGATACCATGAAGAGGTGCTGTGATGCCCTTTCAGGTGGAAGGACTCAGACTCTTTCTACCTGTGGCTCTCATCCTTCGGATGCGAGAGCTGTTGGCCATAGCCACCCAAGGTGTGGAGAGGGGGAAGGCCAGGTTCCTCGTCCCAGCTAATGACAAATCTAGGCGGTCATCTGAGCTTCAGAGAATCCTTGAAGGCTAAATAGGACCTCATGAAGAGACTGAACTGGAGCTTCACTGTCTCTTTGTCTAAAAGGATTTGACTCTGTTTTTCACTTTCCTATTCACAGATGTTGGTTCCAACAGTATTCCTTCGCAGTCTTCCTATGCATTCACTGTATCTTAGAATCTGAAGTCCACACTTTAGTAGAAATAGATCTTTTTACCTGGGCACTTTAAAAGTTTCATTTTAATTTTAATTTAATTGGCAAATGATAATTGTGCTTATAAATGGTACTGCATGTGTTTTGACACCTGTATGCACCGTGGAGTGATCAAGCCATGCTAATTATGATGGATTCATCACCCCAAATATTTATTTATTTTAGGTGGGAGGATTTAAGATTCTATTTGCTACTTACAAATATCATAGCACACTACTGCTAATTGTAATCATGCTGTGTAATAGGACACTAGAACTTACTTTTCTAATTGGAAATTTGTCCCTGTCAACTAACTATCCCCTTTCCTCTCTACCCCAGCTACTGACAACTATCACTCTCTCTGTATGAGTTCATTTTTTGGGTGATCCTATGTATAAGTGAAAACCTATGGCATATACCTCTCTGTGCCTGGATTACAGAATATAATGTGTTCTAAGTTCATCCATGTTGTCACAAATTATAGAATTTCCTTTTCTTTCTGTTTGAGTTTTAAGACCTGATAGTTTTCCACTGTACACATATGAGGTATGCTTGGAAAATACAGTGAGCTGTTACATTTTGAGGTTGTAGGACTGTGAGCCCAAGTAAGCCTGACAATTTAGCAACTCACTACAAAGGCACTGGCTTCCTTCTGCTGTACAGAAAAATAAAGAGGATATACTGTTTGAAACATTTTAGATTATTGAGGGAGCCATGACAGTGATACTAAAGCCACAAATTGGGACTTCTGGAACTGTTTCAGAGCATTTAAGAATGATGGGATAAGAGTATTTAAAGTAGAGAGAGCATTTTTGAGAGGGAACCATGGAAATAAAGACTTTTCAAATTTAAACATTCGCCCAATATTTTAATAACCCCTCATATATCACACTATGAATATCCATTCAACTATGGATGGATACTTACTTTGTTTGCAAGTCTTGGCTATTTCGAATAATGTTGCAGTGAACGTGGGAGTGCAGAGGACTCTTTGACACACTGATTTAAATTCCCTTGGGAATAACTGTCCAGAACTGGGATTGCTGGATAATATGCTAATTCTATTTTTATTTTTTTGAGGGATCGCTATACCATTTTCCATAATGGCTATACCAACTCACAATACCATACAAATTTTCCTAACTTCCCACATGCTTGGTAGCTCTTATGTTTTTCATCTTATTGGTAATAGCTTTTTAACAGGTGTGAAGTAACAGATCATTGCTCGCTTATCTATCTATCTATCTATCTATCTATCTATCTATCTATCTATCATCTATCTATCTATCTATCTATCATCTATCTATCTCTATCATCTATTTATCTATTGTGATACTGGGCACAACCTTGCACTTGCAAGGCAGGCACAGCACCACTGAGTACTTTTAGTTTACATTTCTCTTAGATGTTTCACATTTGTATATATCTATTGGCCATTCATATGCTTTCTCTTCAAAAATATTTTTGTCATGCCCACCAACAATCAACCAGCAATCAGCACCACATACCACAGTGCTGGGCATGGTGGCTCGCGCCTGTCATCCCAGCACTTGGGAGGCAGAGACAGGAGGATTGCTGAGTTCGAGGCTTGCCTGGGCTACATAGTGAGCTCAGGTACAGCCTGAACTACAAAGCGAGACCCTGTCTCAAAAAAAAAAAAAAAAAAAGAATAGTTTCACTTATTTTCTTATTATCGAGCATTTCCAGACTAGTATAATTCAGATATTAGTCTTCAAGCTGTTGTGTGATTTGTATATATTTCTTTTTCTGAGCCACACGTTTCTTTTACTCTGTTATTTAGATTGTTTGCTGTACAGAAGATTGTTTTTTTTTTTTTCTTTTGAGACAGGATCTCACTTTGTCAATCAGGCTGGGCCTGAGCTTACTCCCTATGTAGCCCAGGCAAGCCTTGAACTCAGCAATCCTCCAGACAATTTTCATTGTCTGAGCCTTGGGAGTCAAATCTAGGAAATCACTGTTCAAGCCAATCATAATTTTTTTTTTTTTGAGACAGGGTCATGCTTTGTAGTTCGGGCTGGCTCTGAGCTCACTGTGTAGCCCAGGCAAGCCCTGAACTCAGCAGTCCTCCTGCCTCTGCCTCCAAAGTGCTGGGATTACAGGCATGAGCCACCACGCCTGGCTAAGCCAATCATAATTTTATAATTTAAGGTTTACACTTAAGTCTTTCTACCAGTTTTGTGTTAATTCTTAGATAAAGGCAGAGAGATTTCCATTTTCGTTCTGCCTTGTGGAGACTAACTTTCCCAAGCACCATTTATTGAAGGAACTATCCTTTGCCATCTTATGTTCTGGGCACCTCAGCTCTCTAGCTATTCCATTCTTGATGCGTCTGTTTCTAAGTCAGTGCCCTGCAGTTTTGATTATGCCTTTCCTGCTCTGTATTTGGAAATCTGGTAGTGTGATATGTAATGGGAACACATTCCAATTTTCTAAGAAATCCTCTACATCATGGCTTGTTTAGGTATATATTTT
Source organism: Thryonomys swinderianus (assembly GCA_004025085.1). Taxonomy (NCBI): domain Eukaryota; kingdom Metazoa; phylum Chordata; class Mammalia; order Rodentia; family Thryonomyidae; genus Thryonomys; species Thryonomys swinderianus. The sequence continues at coordinate 61,939 of PVIC010004438.1, forward strand.
TCTTTTAATTTACTTTATAGTCTTATTAAAATAGCTTTATAATTAGTCTTAGCTACAAAAGTCACTTAATTACTTATTGCTGCCCCTTTTAAGCCTTAATGGGATGCATTTTAAAGAGTGTGTTGACTCCTCTCTGAAGATATTTGTGTCTATTTGTTTTTATAAATATGTCTGTCATTATCTGATGACAGTATCTAAGGGGTCAATATGTAGTTCCTGTCCACCATTACTTAGTGAGTTACTAGATGGTCTTCATTTCTAAGAATTTTGTGTTTCAGGGATCTGGAAACAATAAACCTGATAGGGATGAGCAGATCTTCTTAGAAGATACACATTCCTGTTACCTGAATGAAACACAGGAAGATTGTTTGCTTTGTCAGGACTGATCAAAACTGTTTTCTCCTTGTCTGTAATGTTGAAAGGAAACTCCTGTGACATATGCCATAGGAGCCTTCACACTCTGAAGGTACGGTGAGGGTTTATGGAGTAGCATAGGTAGCTGAAATGATGTGGGGAACCTGCTCAGAGAGAGAGCCTCATAAGACAGCTGGTATTTATGCAAGATCACTACTGCCTAGCAGAGGGCTAAAGGGAACACTGTGCTTACCAGAGGGGGTAAGGATGGAGAGACAGAGAAAAAGAGAAAGACAGA
>PVIC010004439.1:0-62578 GCA_004025085.1 Thryonomys swinderianus
TTCTTTCTTTCTTTCTTTCTTTCTTTCTTTCTTTCTTTCTTTCTTTCTTTCTTTCTTTCTTTTTTTCTTTCTTTCTTTCTTTTCTTTCTCTTTCCTTGTTTCCTTTATTTCTGTTTCACTTCCCCAGCACTAAACTTTATCCAAGACCAAGAAGGACTCTGTGGGCTATCTTGGGATATCACTTCCTCCTCTATGAAGTTGACTTTGAATTGCTCTTTACGTATTGCTCTCAGCAACCTAGTGTATTCGAGTTTAGAAGTGTTTTTTTTTTTCTCAGTGGTAATTTTAATCCATGAGTGGACAGAAAGGTGCAGAAACTCTAGTTAGATAAAGTATAGATTGAGGTACCAGAAAATTAGATGAAATTACTACTCATATCATGGCTTAGAAGGGAATTAAAATCTTCAGCTGGAAAGAGTTCATAATAAAAGCCACAGGGAAGCTGTGCTTGAAGGCAAGGACAGTTGTATAAAAGGGGTTAAAGGCAGCCTGCATACATTTGAGAAGGTGAGATTTGAATAATCCCAAGTGAATGATTCAAGTAAATTTAGGCAAATTTCAAGGTAAAACACTTATCTTGAGTGAGAAAACAGATCTAGCATAAGTTTTGGAATGTGTAAAGAAAATGTATGGAGCTTGGACTGGAAGCAAAGTTACAGAAACCAGGTAGGAAGATCATTGCTGAGTGAAGTCCAGGTTAGATTTTGGACTAATCTCCAACATCTGCTATTATAAACATACAGTGTTAATTGGTAGCTAGGACCCAGGAAAAATCTTCTGGAGTATGGGACCTTGTCCAGTTTTATATCCCAATATCCAGCGTAGCTCCTGGCACACAGCAGGGCCTCCATAGCTAGTTGTTGGATAAATCCCTGGAGGACCACATATGCTAGTACACTTGTATCTGTGCTTTGATGAAAGTAGGCAAAATATATTTGTATAGTAGATTCTTTGACTTCTATCTCTTTGGCCTTCTGTCTTATTTTGGGAGATTATTCCCGACAAATGCAGTTGAAGGTTAAGACCCTAAATATCTGGACCTGAGGCAAAGAAAGGAGAAAATAAAGGGAAGTACTAAGATTCAGAAACAATGTTACACGGTACTATCCTACATATAGAAGAAGTGAAGGTGCCAATTTTAGAGGCAGGTTATACATTTTAAAACTTAATGTAGTAGGAATCAGGGATCTGTGAAGAGAGAAAGAGAATAGCCATAGCTGCTTCACTGCTGCAGGGAAGGAAGGGCAGACAAGAGTGAAAGAGGAGAGGTGAGACTCTAAAAAGGTGCCCACAGCACAAAGAGATAATCTCTAGCACTATGAGCTGTGGCTGTAGTTCCTGGTTTTTCCTGCACCTAAGTCAAAAAACTAGGAGGAAGAAAACTACAGTGATATATTGGACCAGTCTGATAGAACTAATATTTTCTTTTCTTTTCTTTTTGAGACAGGGTACTTCTCGCTTTGTAGTTCAGGCTGGCCCTCAGCTCACTATGTAGCCCAGGCAAGCCTGGAACTCAGCAATCCTCCTGTCTCTGCTTCCCGAGTGCTGGGATTACAGGGGTGAGCCACCACACCTGGCACTGTGGAATGTGGTATTGATTGCTGGTGGGTGTGAGTCACCACACCCAGCATTATATGTGGTTACTGGGGATCAAACTCAGGACCTTGCGCTTGCAAGGCAGGCACCGGAACCACTGAACTCAATCTCTGGCCCAGGAATATTTTCTTTTTACATCTTATATTTGTTTTCTCCATCTTCTTCCCCCAGATGCCACAAGCATCTGCTGTGTCCCATGGCTGGCAACCAAAACATGGGTTCTGAGAACTGCTTCTGGGCTAAATTTGGTGGTTTTGGGGCCAGGGCTGGAATATTCTTGTATATTCTACTGACTTTCATAGTTTTGTAAAGAGGACACATGAGGGCCTTAGGACTGGACAAATGCAATGTCCTTTTTCCTTTGGGTGCCACACCCATCCCAAGCAGACACAAGGGGAGCAGCTGCTCCACAGAGACGTCCAGGCTCCAGCTATGGGGCTTCTTGGGGAGTCTCAGGCCTGGGATGCAAGTTTCAGAGGGAAAAGCTTCAGATTTCTTTGGATTTCAATTTGCAAAAAGAAAGGAGCTCTGGGTTCCAACTTGGATTTTCTTCATAGAATTTAATAATGGAGAGGGAGGGTCCACACTATATAAGTTAGGGTTATTTTTGGTTGCTGGTATTGTGCTCTGGGAGTATTTTTATGCCTGTCATGTGGTGTTTGTGGCCCAGCTTCCTCTGCTGAGCTATATTGGACTCTGTGGCTTGAAATCTGAGATAGGAAATATAATCAGGATGAATTTTTGACCTAGGGTGCAGTGGGGACAGACTTAGAGTGATTTTTTTTTTTTAATGTCTTGTTTTGGCCATTTCAGAAGCTCCTAGAGGTAACAGCTGAACCACCCACACTATGGCCCTGGGGAGAGGGTGGCATGATGGCCAAGGATGAAGGCAGAGCTTCTAGACTGATCTGAGCCCCTTCAAAGGACTGGCATTCTATGGCTGCTCACAGCTCAGGTACCTTAGTCCAACTAAATAAGTAGATAAAACCTGGATAGAAGCAGGCCCAAATTCTAATCCTCCCTGCTCTAACATCCACAGATAAAAGGTTTCTTCTTGTTTTGCCCTCTGCTAGCTAGGTCCTTGCAAGGTCAGTGGAGCTGTAACTGTCAGTGGGCCTGGTGCCTACCAGGACATATAGTGGGAACACTGAAAGAACTGCTCACCGAAGCAGGCTAACCTGTCGGGTACCTCAGTGAGTATGAGAGCAAAGCCCCTGGTCCAGCAGCCATGGTAGTAAGGGTGGGTGAGTAGATCTATTTGTGCATGATATCCCTTTTGCTTTTGTAGGGTGCTTAGTAAGCAAGCCTGGGTTAGGCCCCCGTTTGTCCTGTTCTCTTGGCAGTGGGCACACTGTGTAGCCATTTCTCCACGTAGCAGGGAAATGCTAGACAAACCCCGCCTGTATGAGGCCCACCCCCACCCTCTGTTCTCTTTTCAGCTTCTCCAGGCCCGTGGGCAAGTCCATGGAAGGAACCGAACATCCTCTTTTACCTAGTTCATCTGCTGGGTCTTGTACCATAAGGATTTTGTGTTCCTATCTGATCCATACCTAAAACGTCCTCACATCTCTTCCTACCTAGTGCCCTTGGTGGTGTGCCCCGCCTGTCATAGAGGAAAGAAGAGCTGAGAGGAATAAGCTCCATCTAGAATCTGGACAATAATTAATATTTACTTTCCTATAATAACAAGATGTCATGTGGTGGTCAAAGGGACTCTTACATCATGGCTGAAAATTTTACATTGTTGCCTCTGTTCAAAACCAATGATGTATAAACCCACACTTTATTCATTTATTTATTTTGAGACAGGGTCTTGCTGTGTTGCCCAGCTTAGCCTCAAACTTCTGGGCTTAGGCAATCCTCCTGCTTCTGTCCTGAATAGTTGGAATTACATGGGTATACTAGCATGCTTGGTTTAAACTCACACTTTGATCTGTGAGAGTCACTTTTGCCTCTCCCTAGACCTTTCTGCTCACTGTTGCTCCTATATAGTGTGGATCACATTCAGACCATAGGTGCCTTGTAAAACACAACTCCATAACAGACAAGGAGGCTGGCGGAGCAATAATTAATGTAGAATTTCAACTTGAATGTTACCATAGGGAAGGCCAGTGTTACTCCACTGAGGTGTTCACCTGTGCTGTGGTCAAGAGTTTTTTTGTTTTTTTTTTTGACAATGTTTCACTTTATAGTTCAGGCTGGCCCTGAGCTCTCTATGTCGCCCAGGCAATCCTCGAACTCAGCAATCCTCCCACCTCTGTCTCCCGAATGTTGGGATTACAAGCATTGGCCACCACGCCCGGCAAGAGAGTTTTTTAACTGACAATTTGGTGAGGTGGGTGAAAGAAGGCGTTGGACAAGACTGAACCCAGTCTGTACCCAGAGTGGAGAAATCAGTGTTCTTGTCACAGTCTATTATAGGAACTATGAGAAGTGTGAGTGGGTTCTGTTCACTAACACCAAGTGCCGAGAGGAGCTTGGAGAGCCAGTGTGCCACTGGATTTGTCCTGTTCTGTTCACATGTGTGGCTCCCTGTGGTCCTGAGTAGCCAGGCCCAGGGTATCCATACTTCCCAGCTGAGTTTCTGCAAGTTCTTCCTATTCACTTTTGGCACAGTCTCTGCTGGGCTTCCTGCTCTTTCCTAGCTTTGGTGCTTTCAGCTTCATTTAGGGCTGGCTACTGAGTTGCAATTTTCGCTTCTGTCCAAGTAGGATGCCTTGGTGCTGGGGTTTCCTAGGGACTGGTAGGTCTCCTCTGGCACAGACTTTCTGTGCTAACGCTGGCAAAGCCTGGGGTGAATCAAGCTGTGTAGGTACCTGCTGCTTGGTTTCTCCCTTCATTTTAGTGGCTGTGTTCTGTGCATCTGATACAATGTCTCTGTTTTCTCTGATACCACTCCTTTTCTCCTTCTTGCCTTTCCACCAGCCAGCAGCATGCTGTGTAATGGAGCTTGGGTAGGTATCAGGTATGTCAGCTAGAGTTACAATAGATAATTAAGCTGAACTTTCCTTTTCTGTGTGTCCAGAGTCAATGGGATGGGGGGTGGGGTGGGTGGTTCCTGAGCATCCCTGACGCAGGTGCTCCCTATTGCCTATGGATCCTGCAGGAAAGGCTAATTTAAGATGATCTTGCTTTTTGCATCCTCATCATGCTTGGAAGTTTTACTGTGTTTCTCTGAGTTAAAATAGCATCTCTGCTTCTTCTCTATGGAGCTGGCATTTCTCTCACTTCAGATTTATTTCATGCCAAACATTCTGAGACTTGTCAGGGAGCTGAGCCATTTCCTCAGTTTCTCCTGTTTCCATGGTGCTCACATGGCCAGCTATGAAGTCCCCAGGATGTTCTGGTTATTGCTTTGCATGTGTAGTTAGAGGAGTCTGGTCTGCTGCCATGGTGCCTCCAGACATGGGAGCCATGCAGTCATACTCAAGTGATTCATGCAGGCAGCTAAAATGCAATTTATTGGACTGTTGGGAGAGTCATGTGGCAAATCTGTGCCTATGGGCTTGGGGAGGGTAGGTAATGTGCTGATACCATCAACTACAGGACAGAAGTAATGTGTTTGCAATTCCAGACTCATTATTTCTTTATTTGAATTCAGTGTTGCAAAGCCATTCATGAGAAACACATTTTTAAAACATCATTACTATAAAATTTGTTAAACTGAGTGTAAACATTTTATCAGCAACATGTTCTGAAAAGTTTTATTTTCTTTCTTTTTCTTTTTTCTTTTAACTGAAGCATTGTTTTGCAGCTGCCTGGCTCCTAGGTTGTGTCACAAGTTAATAATGTCTCTACCCTTGGAATGAAATTGGCTTGTTGCTGCCTGTCGTGTGAATTAGGCTATGGTGAGTTTTTCTTTCCTTATGGCTGCAGCAGTAAGCAGTGCATCATCATTATGAAGCTTTCTTTTTTACTTTATCTTGTACTATCAAGTGTAATCAGAGGACCAGGAGGGCCTCTGTTTGGAGGAGGAGATTTCAGGCACAAAAACATTTGGTTTACTGGCCTCACGGGAACCCTGTGGTTTTCACACAGGGGAGATTGCTGGCACAAATGCTACCCAGAGAGCCATGATGCTCTTGAAACAAAAAGACCTTTCAAAGGCTGAAAACAGACTCCTATTTGACTTTTAAACAGCAGCATTTTAGAATTTAAATGGCTTTGACCTTTAACCCTTCTGATGTTACAATGTAAAGTTAACATTTACAAGTTTTTAGATTCAGATTTGTTTTTGCCTCTTTGCAGTCACTTTGGTTGCAAGAGGTGTCCAGATCACCACCAAATGGAAAGAGCAATTAAATCATTTCCAGATAAAGGAGAAATCAAGAGGGAACAACCATTTTCATTTGGTTTACTAGAGTGAATGCTGACTGCATCTAGACAAGTGAATTTAGATAAATTAATCAGCCTCTCTGCTTCATTTTGTTTATCTCCTGAAATGGTGATGATGCTTACCTTAAAGAGTACAAAGTGGGCCATATAAACGTTTCATTGACAGCTACTTATTTTATGATTACGATTTCATCTGTCTCTAAAGCTGGCATCTCTGAAGAGACTTAGAGTGTGGAGATGCTATAGAGATTTGTCTAGGCCGGGGCTGTAAGAGGAGTGGCATGAGGACCACTTCTCATTTAGGATGAGAGGATTCCTTCTCCACCTCAGTATGTGCGACAGTCATAGCATGTTAGTTCTTTTTAGTGTGTGTATGATCATTTGAAGTGAACTTTTCCTCACTCCAGCCCTGTGGGGAGGACAGAACCCATTATCCACTTAGTTGGTAAGAGAAAAAGATCACTTTGGGAAAGCAAATAGACTTTTATAGATCATTTGAAAGCAGTTATAACTAGCTAACAACTACACACTTTGCCCACAAATTTTAGAAGAGCCTTTGGGGAGTGTGTTCCTTACATGCATGCCGTTCATGGGTGCATCAGTCAGCTTTTTATCACTGTGACCAAATATCTGAACTATGCGGCTTAAAGAGAAAATGTTTATTTTGGCTCATGGTTTCAGAAGTTGACTGACTCCAAGGCATAAATATCATAGTGGAAGGAAATGATTAAAGGAAAACTGCTTACCTCATGGCAGCTTGGAAACAGAGCGGGGCGGGGGGCAGACAGAAAGTAGCTGGAGACAGGAATACTTCCTTTCAAGCTATAACCCTAGTGAGTTATTTCTTCCAACCCACCCTAGCTCTTCACTGTACATTAAACTATAAACTCATCAATGGATTAGCGCATGGACTGTCACTCCATGATCCACTTTGCTTTCCAAAACTCCACTTCCGAATGAGACTTTTGAAGAAAGATTTAGATTTAAACCATAACAACAGAGTCTGCAAGGAGAACACTGGTGTTTATGCTCCCCTGGGCTGATATAAGGTGATGAAGACTTCTAGAGGCTCAAGCCTTGGGCATAATTACTAGCCTTCCATAGAGACTTAATTCACCCCTGGGACCCACATGGTAGAGGCAAACAACTGTAGTACCAGAGTCAGGGCTTCACTCCATAGTACACTAAATTCTTTTTTTGTGAAATTCTATTTTTGCTTCAAGGACTTGAATTATAACACCATCTTCTAGCTACTACTGCTATGATTTAATTTGTAAGTCATCTAAATTTCAGGGAATGATGGACCCTATCATTATAGAATTCATAATTGGATGAGAAAGATATATGTGTTGCTATATAATTGCTGTATCATGACCATTATAAATGCTCTGAGAGGTTACAAGTTATATTAGAAAGAAACCTAACGAGATCCTAAGGGATCAGACAGTCTCTTGAAAGACATTTCTAAAGGGTAGGTAGGAATTTTCCAAGTGAAAAGAGAGGATGTCAATAAAAGGAGACACTATATGCAGATTTCAGGAGGTAAAAAAAAAGACCTAGTGAATAGCTGAGTTCAATATACAATTGCTGCAAGACAAGTATTTGCTGAGGTTTTCAGTGTTGAAGTAGGAAGAGGAAAGTAAGAATCAAATTGTGCAAGACCTAATAAAACACAAAAACTTTGGAGTTTGCTTTGGAGATGATAGGATCTACTGAATGGTTTTATGAAAAGGAGTGACACACAACTGGAGTACAGAAAGTTCATTCTGTGGGTGGAATGTAGTGTAGGGGGGATATAATATTGATTTTAGTTATGGCAGTTACTGTGACTAGTGGGTAGTTAATAGGCTAATCAATGAAGAAATAAAAAATAAAGCCTAGACTAAGTTACTGAAAAATTAATGGTGTGGTATTCCTATTAGATTTTTTAAGTGCATAATTCTGATAAAAATATCTTCAAATTTATTGTTTGAGCATAATAATTATAGTTATTTTAGGACTCTAATACCTGAGTTACCTGTGAATACATTTATACTGACTATATTTTTCTTGTAGGTTTCAGTGATTTTTTTTTTTTTGAGACAGGGTCTTGCTTTGTAGATCAGGCTGGCCCTGAGCTCACTATGTAGCTCAGGCAAGCCTCGAACTCAGCAATCCTCCTGCCTCTGCCTCCCGAGTGCTGGGATGACAGGCGTGAGCCACCATGCCTGGCACTGTGGTATGTGGTTTTCATTACTGGTGGGCATGAGTTTCCACGCCCAGCATTATGTAGTTACTGGGGATCGAATTCAGGACCTTGCACTTGTGAGGCAGGTCCCAGAACCACTGAGCTAAATCCCTGGCCCCAGTGATTTGGTTCTATATCCTGGGATGTTTGGTAATTTTTTATTGAACTATAAGTAGTGTATTTGAAATATTTAGATACTTCAAGTGATGCTTTCTTTGTTTAGAGGGGAGTGGAAGACTAAGTCAATGTAGTCATAATCTTCTTATTCTTGTTACTCTTGTTTTCCTTGACTTTTTAATTTTGAACCTATAATGAATAAAATATGTTACTGAGATCAAGAACACTGCATTTGCTATATTATTGGGTCAAGTGCTGGGAATGCACATAACAAAGCCAGTTAACAACATAGTTATAAACAAGGATACCCAGAGTCACAGAATGAATAACTAGTGCCATGCATGGCTAAGTTGGTTTCATCATTCAGTAGCATGTTTAAGATCTCATGCTGAAGGAAAACAAGTGTTCAGATTTTGTGAAGGTGCCCTCTAACAATGTTCTTCAAGTATTCCATCTATCTCCTGTAGCACATGGTCCATTTTCCTCATAAATTTCTCCTTATGTTCATACCTCTTGACTGGCCTTTTGGATTCCACCAGCAGATGCAAAGTATCAGTAATTCCAGAAACATTGCTCAGTCCATTGACATATTAGGTACCATAACACTGGGATTGAGTATAACAAAGCAGATGTGAATTTGGCCCAGAGTCCCAGAAGAACCTACAGAGTATCAGCCATCACATTTCAAAGGTTAGATGGCTGTAGCAAGCTGCTTCACATTGCCCAATCTCATTTCTCAGGTTAGAACCAGAAAAAGAGTAAGTCTTACAAACAGACAGGCTATAGAGAAATCACCCTGATTCAGTGGGGCTCTTCTGTTTCTGATTTGGCCTTGCTATAAGACATAGCTCTTTTGAAATCTCAACTAAAACTCTGAGTGCTTGCCAAGGCCTTATACATGGTAGTTGCTACATTCCAAGTTTTGTCTTCCTAACACTGAAATTATAATATTCTATTCTGAGAATTTTTTACTAGCTTGGAAACTTCTTTACAACTGATTCCTGTGTTTCAACAACATATATCTTGGAACTCATAAAATGACCTGTGGAGAAATTTTACATCAGTTCTATTGTTTCTTTGTCTCTGACTTCTTGAGTCTCAAGTACTTAAGTCCTATAACTTAAATTCCAGTTTTGTTGATCCAAACCATGGAGACCTCTGAGAGCTCAGACCATTGCTCTTTATTTCCATGGCAGGAATTCCTAAATGATTCATGGAAAAACCATATTGTTCAATGTAGGGGATATCATGAAGTGTTTTACTTCCTTGGAACTTTTGGTCCTCCAGTTTTATTTATTGTTTGAGCCCAGGGCCTCTCAAATGCTAGCCAAAAACTCTTTTTTTTTTTTTTTTGAGACAGGGTCTTGCATTGTAGTTCAGGCTGGCTCTGAGCTCACTATGGAGCCCAGGCAAGCCTCGAACTCAGCAACCCTCCTGTCCCTGCCTCCCGAGTGCTGGGATTACAGGCATCAGCCACCATGCCTGGCCCAAAACTCTTTTTCATTGAGCTACATCCCCAGCCCTGGAGTAGATGTTTTAATTTTCTTCTGGTGCCATAAATTAGTTACATTGAATTACTATCCAGCAATAGTTTCTCTCAGCCAGAGATTTCATCTGATACCATCAAATGTATTTTACTTGGGAATTTTAAGTTTGAGTTTAATGTGTTTCTTAAATGTGTGAAAATAAAACAATAGATTTTCAAATTCTTATATGTATATATAAGATTATGGAAACATAAAAACAAATTTAAACCAATTAAAATTTGGTTAAAAAGAATAAAATTAAAATTATTACTATTTTAATATAATGAACAATAGATGTAAATATACACCTATTTCCAAACCTCATTTTTAATTGTATTATTGTTGTGACCCTACCTGACCATGTGCTTTAGAAGCCTTTGGAACTGGTTTGCTGGAAGAATTTGGAATGGCTAAAGAATGTTTATGATGCAGTAAGTTGCTCCTGATGTATGATTCTGGTTGGAGCTCTGAAGACTAGAATGCTGTTAAGAATGCAGGCAGTAAATGCTAATCTTATAAGGTTTCAGACAGGAATGAAGACTGTTTTGGAGACTGGACCAGAGGCTATGACTGTTTCTTCTGGCAAAGAAGTTGTCTACATCTTGTCCATGTTCTAAGATTTTGTGTGTGACTGGATTTAAAGGTAGCAGACTAATTGATCTGGTGGAAAAAATTTCAAGGCAGCCCAATGTTGAGGTTTTGGTATCAACACCATTTGGTGCTTTTAGCCAGATTTATAGTGAGAATTGGGAGCAAATAGTAAAGCCAAAAGATGTGAAAAGTTTGGATTTCATCAGAAAAAAATGTGGTTGTAAAGTTGGGGCCATGATAACTTTGGCTTTACCATTTGCTCCCAATTCTCACTATAAATCTGGCTAAAAGCACCAAGTGGTGCTGATGCCAAAACCTCAACACTGGGCTGCCTTGAAATTTTTTCCACCAGATCTATTAGTCGGCTACCTTTAAATTCAACCACACACAAAATCTTAGAAAAAGTTGGGGCCATGCTAACTGAAATATTATTAAAAAGAACTTTGCCTCAGGACAACATGAAAGATAACTTGAAGACATCTCAGAAATTGGTCAAACCTCACCCTTTATAGCCTCATGCATATAAAAGGTTAAATTCCTTTGAAAATCTCTGAGGAGAGATTCTTTTGGATGACCTGATTATTCAGAGCCGCCTAAGGAAATGTTTTCCTGAACTCAGTCATTTAGACACTGAGAGCCTTCTGATGCTTTGATCCAAATGGGCCAGACTATTGCTTGGCATCTTCAGTTGGTGCTAGTTTTATAGGCATGCAGATTGCAAGAGTTATTATTAGGGCATGGAAACTTCTACTCACTTTAAAATGAAGGCCTGAGAGGGCAGGCAATGTTCCCGAGATGCTGATACATGAAGTTGTGAGAGTGAAGCTGAATAAGCAGTGGGGAATACAAGAGGCTGGAGATGCCAAGAATATGGAGCATTGAGGAAAACTACAGGTAGTGAGTGGAAATTGACTGAGAGAGGCTATCTGGTCTTCAACTAGGCAGCTGCAGGAGCAATACTGCTCAAACACTTTGTAGCTCATATCTTACCACAACCTGCCTCAGATGCTGGGCATGGAGCTGCAAGGTTTAATGTTTGCCTTGCTTGGCTTTGGATTTGCTTTGCTCCAATTCTTTTCTATTTTCCTATTGATCCCTTTTGTAACAAGAATGTTTACTCTGCACTATTGTATATTAGAAATGTTTTACTGCATTTAATTTTTTTTTTTTAAACAGAGAGTCCCAGCTAAATTTGCCTAGAATCTCAGAAGAGATTTTGGACTTGTACTTCTCAGCAATGCTGGAACTGTTAATAGTTTGATAACTGTTAGAGACAAACTAAATGCATTCTGTGAAATGTGATGGACATAAGCTTTTGGGGAGCCAGGGGAAAATGTCATGGTTCAGATCTAAAATCTCCCTCAACAATGTACTGTGTCCAGAGGAAGGCAACTGAAAGATCATGGGGAACACTGTACTCATTAGTGGGTCCATCCATTGAACTTGTGGCTTAGTGTGCTGTTAGGATTTGGGGCCTGGTTGGAGATAGGTCTTGCGGGCATGAGTGGGCAGGTGCATTCTTGTTCCTCCTTCTCCTCCCTCTCTTTCTGCTTCCTAGTTGCCATAGAGTGAGCAAATACCTTCTACCATGCTCTTCCACATGCCATCTCTCCCTTGGGGTAAGCCAAACATAGATTGAATCCTCTGAAGCCATGGTTCAAAATAAAACTCTCCTTTAAACTGCTAGTATCTGGTATTTTGTCTCAGCAATGATTAAGTGACCAGTACAATAATCAATGATAGATTTAAGTATGTGTTATCTCCTAACTTTAGGTTTTTAATTGTGGGGTATGATGATTTAATTTTCATATCTCTTTATTCTAGCAACTAAGTAACTTAAATCCCAATTCACATCTTGTGCTGTGACATTGTCTGGTCTTCACATTGCATGAACATTATATTTATGAATAAAATTCAAATATGTTATTTTCTCTTTGGCTCTGACCACTTAAAGTAGTGTTCTTTGGCATTAACACAGCGATGAATATGAACACAAATGTAAGCACTAAAATGGCATGCCTATTTTTGCATCTTGGTTGGCATGTTGATATTTCAGGATGAACTTACATTAATATTCTTAAATAACCATTGAACTGAAAACACAAATGTAAAGAATTACTCTGTCTAGGTTTTGAAGACTATGAATGTAGATGTGAATGAAGACTGTGATGTAGACTCCAGTTATGAAAGTGGCTCAATCATGAGACCAGTAGGGTAGGACAGGTTGGCTTTGGTCCCAAGGTTCAGACTTTCTTCTCAACCTTCTCATTCTCACAGGTGAGAAATGCATGAACTATAAGATTTCCTTCCCTACACGTGCAAAAATGCTCCCTGGCCTAGCTCTCATCAAGTACCTATTGTTTTTCTTCACTGATAAGGAGCAGATGGCTGAGACACTAGAGTTTCTCTTCCTGAGAATGTCTGGGAGTCAGGAATCTCCAATGAGGTAGGTGCAACTTCAGCCTCAACTTAGTGTTTGTCTTTTAATTGTGCATGTGTGGAAGGAAGAGGATTGACTAAACTGTGTCCCTGACTCCAAGTTCAAATGTTGAAATCTTAACCCTCAGGGCCTCAAAAAATGATTGTGTTTGGAGATAGGGTGCTTAAAAATAATAAAGTTAAAAAATGATACCATGAGGGTGGCACTAAATCAAGAGAGTTGGTGTATGGACCTTAGGAACAGAGAAAATTTGTACTCTGATGGATAGAGGGGGAGACAGAGACCAGGTAGCTGCATGCTAAAGAGAGAGGCCTCAGAGGAAGCCAAACCCTCTGGCATAAAGTCTTGGATTTTCAGCTTCTGAATCTGCCAGAAAATAAATTATTGTTGTTTCAACCACCCAGTCTAGATGGGATCCTCATTTGGCAGCCTAACAACTGTGGTGGAGGGAAGAAGAAGGAGAAATGGTAAAGTGGAGTAGAGCAGGAGAGGATGAGGAATAGAATGGGAGAACAGAAGTAAAAATAAAATGAAAGAGTAGAGAGAGATAGGAGTGGCCTCTCACAAACATATAGACATGGTCCTGGGTGTGAGTATTTGTGGGGCAAAGTCAAGTCTGGGGGACACCAGGCTAGCTGTTTCCCATTCATAGAAAACTTGTCTCCTCAGAGAAGACAAGACACTGCCTGATCTTAGACCATTGTTTTAAAATTTTTACATATAGCAGTAGAAAGCAATAGGCAACCTTGCATTTCCTGAACTCCTGTGCCTTCTGGGCTGGAATGACCATGGGATAGAACAGACAGGGTTACCAACTCAGGAAGGGTAGAGCGGGAAGGGAAGAAAGCAGAAAAGATCCAGACCCAGGTGCCATTAAAAATCTTAAAACATACACACTTATAAATATTAATGTACACTTTCTACAAGTTGGGAATCATGTAGGATATTGGAAGAGATACTGAATTTGGAGTTAAAAAGACTTATTTAAATTCCCATTCTGTCACTTGCTTGTGTATAACTTTGTGTATGACACTTAAACTCTCTGAACCTTGTTTCTGAATTTGTAAAATGGAGATGCGGACATCTGCTTCACCACATTATTAGCAAATTAAATGAGAAAATGCATGGAAAGGGACTTAGTGTAGTGTCTGGCACACAGTAGGAGCTCAACAGATGGTACTTTTCTTTCAAGCAGCAATCAAACCTGTCCTTCTACTACCCAAGGGCACAGTCGTTTAATGTTCACTTTAAAGTCCAAAAGAAATCTGATTATTTCTTAGGATTGAGTTTGATGAGAACAAGGGTGAGGAGGTTGGGGTAGGATACAGAAGTGAACGAGAAAAGGGGAGGGAGAAGAAACTGAAGAGAAGGAATTGTGAAGAAACAAGGAAGGTTACTTCATCAGCAGACAAGCCCTCCAAAGGGCTACAGGCTTGTGTAGTCTACAGAGGGAGAGGAGACCAGGGCAGACACTCTTTGTGGGTGCGGTAGGTTATGGTCCCGGATGTGCCTGGAGACGGAGTGAGTTGAAGTGAAGCAGGTGTTTGCAGCCCTGAGCAGCTGAAGGACAGAGGATGAGTTGAAGACCTGAGCCCTGAGAGCAGCCTGTGCTTTGGTCTGGTTTCTGAGAGCTGCATACACAGCCTGATGGTGAAACAAAGGCAGCCAAAGGCCTCAGTTACTGTTTCTCACCAGACGATGGAAAATAGAGCAATTAACCCAAGGGGAAAGCCTGTGTGCCAGCCAACATATCCAAGGCTTGCTTAGCACAGTCAACATTTTAGTGTATGAGGAGCTAGAAACAGCTGCGGTATGACCTGCCTACATGTCTTGCCCTCTTTAAACACCTTGCTTTACTCTGGGAGTGTGGAAGGGAAAACCACCTGGTTCTAACCACAGACTGTGGATTCCAAAGTTATGAATGTCAGACATACAGCCACGGAGAGGATTAAGAAAGAGCCACCAGCCTCCAAATGTGTACCCAGGCTCTTGGCTGACAAGGGCATAGTGGTGCTGTCCCTGCTCTGCTGTTTGAAGGGGAAGAAGCTCCATTGTTATTTGGTTAGCTAGAACTGCTTCTAATGTGGGCTGTGGGTAAATGTGCTGTGGGAAGAAGGGAGAGATGCTTCCCATCTTAATGTCTGCCCCGCTATCTAGCTTAGGGCCAACACTTAATAAGAGTCCAGTGCATATTTGTTGAAAAAGAAAGTGTGGGAGACAGGAGGAAAGGGAAAGCAAAGCGGTCTCTAACTTGAGTAACAGGTCATGCTTATTATGTGGTGTATTTTCTCTAAGAGTCATTTAATTCCCCATTATCTTTAGGAAATAGATATTTATCATCATTACCACTGCCTCATTTCAGAGATGAGGAAACAAAGATGTAGGAAAGTTAAGTCATATGCCTAAAATCAAAGAATTGGCAGTGAAACCCATCTCAGATAAACAATGAATGAACTTTCCTAGTACAAGTATGCCTTAAAATATTACACAGGAGTATTTATATTGAAATATTATTTGTAACTTCACTGAAATTCAAATTTAACTGGGGCATTATATTTTTCTTTGCTGAAGTTGGCAGCCATACTAAAGTGACAAACTGGCAACTGTGTCACAGTGACAAACTGAGCAAGGTTGGAAGCCAGTCTCTTCTTGTAACTGCTACACTACACACTCCCAATGTGCCAAGTGGTTTTCCTTAGAGAAATATGTAAGAACCACTTAACTTTTGGTCTGGTGTTAATCTGTATAAGCTTTCTATTTCTTTTTTAGTCAATTTTTGTACCTAATGCCTTCTTAGACAACATCTACTACATCTAGATTTTGAAAATAATTGGCATAGTGCATTGTTTTAAATTAAAAAATCTTCTCATTATACATAGTTGCTATGTTTTTTTTTTTTTTTTGAGACAGGTTCTCACTTTGTAGTTTGGGCTGGCTCTGAGCTCACTATGTAGCCCAGGCAAGCCTCAAACTCAGCAATCCTCCTGCCTCTGCCTCCTGAGTGTTGGGATTACAGGCGTGAGCCACCACGCCCAGCACTGTGGTATGTGGTATTGATTGTTGGTGGGCGTGAGTCACTATGCCCAGCATTGTATGTGGTTACCGGGGATCGAACCCAGGACCTTGCGCATGTGAGGCAGGCGCCGGAACCATTGAGCTAATCCTCCGGCCCCATAGTTGCTATGTTTTTAAATAATCCCTGACATAATTTTCATTTTTCTTTTGTCAAAGCAGTCTTTTCATTGTTTTTAACTTTCTTTTTAAGTACAAGCCTTTTATTTTGTTTCTTTATAAACTCAGGGTTTTATACTCCAGTGATTTTTCTTTTATTATTTATTTTTATTTTTTCATAGTATTCTGCACTTTTAAAATTTAAACGGAATGTTTATCACATTTAAAAGGTTCCTCTTTTCTTACATAATGGTAAGGAATGTTTCTATTCAGTATAACTCTTTGGCTGATTCTCAGAAATTTTAATACATAATTTTCATTTTTACTTAAAATCCTAGTTTTGAGTTTTTCTTTAATTCGCAGATTATTGGGAAGAGAATTTTCAAATTTTCCAAATGGATTTTAAAATTTGTTTACTTTTTATGAACAAAATTTTTCTTTTAAAAATTTTGTTGTTTGTTTCTGTTTTATTGTTTGCTTCTGTTTGTTTTGAAAGTAACTGAGATTTTCTTGGTTCCTCATACATGATCAAAATTCTAGGCATAGTGATAAAAATACAGTGAAGGTCTAAATTTTTAAAAAATTGTATTACAGTAAAGACATGTTGCCATTAATTTCCCTTCACGTAACTTCAAACACATTTATTCTGTTATTCTTGCCACTTAATGAAACAGTTATAGAAGTTATCTTTAATGTTTTCAGTTGCACTGTCATGGCTGCCTTAAAGTCTTGAATTGATTCAAGACATTTGCCTTTTGTGGTCACTTTGACTTTGGAGAAGACCTAGAAGTCACACCATACCAGATTCAGTGAATTATGCGAGTGAGGATATTTTAATAAGCTTGCCTTTCTGTTGCATGTCACTGGACAGCAGTATTCATCATATTTTTTTTTTTTTGAGACAGGGTCTCGCTTTGTAGTTCAGGCTGGCCCTGAGCTCACTATGTAGCCCAGGCAAGCCCCGAACTCAGCAATCCTCCTGTCTCTGCCTCCCGAGTGCTGGGATTACAGGTGTGAGTCACCATACCCTGCACTGTGGTATGTGGTATTGATGGCTGGTGGGTGTGAGTCACCACGCCCAGCATTCTATGTGGTTACCAGGATCAAACTCAGGACCTTGTGCTTGCGAGGCAGGCACTGGAACTACTAAGCCAAATCTCCGGCCCAGTATTCACCATATTTTTGAAGATACTTCATAAAAACTCACTCAAGAGGACTTCTCAAACTCCTTCAGAGTATGAAAAGAATGAACATTTTCATATTATTGAGTGTGAAGTAACAGGTGTATGTGTATTAAGTTTGTTATATGTAATTGACTTGAACATTTCTTAACTTGGTTGTGGGTTTGCATATCTTTCATATTTCTAGGAGTCACCACTTTGTAAATTAACTGTGGTTAGTCCTCAAATTCACTTTATAGGATATACAATGCTGTCATCCCCGTTTTCTGTTTGTTTGCACTTCACATTCCTCTTCAAATTTCTGCCAAAATTTTTCAGTAGAAGAATTGGACATGGACATAATGTTTGCTTTCACCAGTCTTAGAGTCTGTGTTGTTTTGCTTTAAAGCAACTTTATTCAGGTATAATTGATGCTCAACAAAATGCACAGATTAGAGTGCACAATTGTACACCCATAAAAAGCACAGTGATTGGTTTAGTGAATATTTAATCATTCCTTTCATTGTTATTTTTAATAGGGACATTAAACACAGTTGCCATAATTGAAATAAAGAACACGCTTGGCTTTATTTTATGTTTTTGTACATTTATGCATGATTTATTTTTGTTTTTCTCATCAGATTTTGCTGCATTGAGAGTGACTTTATTTTTGTTATTTGGATACTGCTAATTTGGAAGATTTTCTAGAGGTTTCTGGTTATGATAGGTGTATATATTTCACTGAGTATGTTCAAGTCTGTAGTTCTCTGTCAGTCTATCAAGTGTTCCAAGAGGAGAATTTTTAGTGTAGTTTTTATTATACCTCATGTACCAAAATGAAGGTTTTTCAGGTGCTAACACCTGAGTTTTGCTGGCACTCTTTGTAGTTTTGGCTCCAGCTTTTACAGTTTTCTCTTTCAAGTTCTTAAAATTGGATATATATATATATATATATATATATATATATATATATATATATATATACACACACACACACACACACACACACACACACACACACACACATACATATATATGTATGCATAATGATCACATTCATCATAGGTCTTCGGTTCATTTTGTTAGTACATAGCACATAGTAAGAAATCATGGGTCTAGGTTTAATTCTATGGCATGTAGAAAGTGGATGTTTCTAGCACCATTTATTAAAGAGGTTATTTTTCTTCCAGTGAATGTGCTTTGCCTGTTTGCCAAAAAAAAGGCTGACCGTGTTTGGAGTTGTTTCTCTATCTGCTAATCTACTCTATTGATCTTTAGGTCTTTTTAAAAAAAAATAAGTATCATGCTATTTTTATCAATCATGATAGCTTTGTAGTATAATGTCAAGTCAGGGGTTGTGATGTCCTCTGCTTTGCCTTTGTTGCCTAGAACTGGTTCTGCTTTCTAGATCTCTTCTATTTCCAAATGAATTTTAGGGTTGCTTTCTCTAATTTCTTGAGGTTGGTATTTTGATCGAGATTGCATTAAATGTTTGTAGTAATTTAGGACATATGGCCATTTTCACTGTATTGGTTGTCCCTACCCAAGACCAAGAGACATCTTTGCTGATATTCTCTTTCATCTCTTTTTATCAGAGTACTCTAGTTTTCAGTGTAGTTCTTTTACTTCCTTTACTGTATTGATTCCTAAATATTTTATTGTTTTTCAAAGCCATTTTAAATTATGGTTTCCTTAATTTCTCTTAATGAGCTTATTATTTGTGTACAGAAATGATATTGATTTTTGAGTGTTTACTATCCAACTGTGCTGCTGAATTTGGTTATTAAATCTAGAAGTCTAGAGCTTTTGAAGCCTTTGATGTAGAGGGTTCTGTCATCTGCAAATAATGATAATTTAACTTCTTCCTTTCTGTCCTTATTTGTTTTATTTCTTTCTCTTATATAATTTCTCTGGTTAATGTTTCCAGAATTATGTTAAATATGAGTGGTGATAGTGGAAATCCCTGATTTGTTCCTGGTTTTATCATGAAAATTTTCAGTTTTGACCACTTAGTATGATGTTAGCTGTTGGTTTGTCACAGACGTTTCTGGCAGATTCAGATAAAGACCATCTATTCCAATTATCTGCATAATTTTTAACATGAACAGGTACTGGACTTTGTCAAATGCTTTTTCTGCATCTACTGAGATGATCATGTGGTTTTTGTCCTTGGTTCTGTTGACATAAAGTTTATTATATTTATTGATTTATGTACATTGAACTCTCCCTGCAATCCTGGGAAGAATTCTACTTGGTCATGGTATATAATCTTGATCATTTGCTGCATTCTATTTGTCAATATCTTATTGAAGATTTTTGCATATATGTTCATTAGAGAGATTGGCCTGTAGTTCTCTATCTTGGTTGGAGCCTTCTTTAGTTTTAGTATCAGGGCAATGATTGCTTCCAGGAATGAATTGGGAGTATTGCTTCCCTTCTAATTTCATTAGAGTTTGAGGAATAAATGGCATTAGATCTTCTCTCAATTTCTTAAGAAACTCAGCAGTGAACCTTTCAAAACCTGAATTTTCTTTGTTGGTAAATTTTTAAATACTTCTTCAATTTCATTGACTGACATTGGGTTATTTAGAAATTTTATATCTTCTTGATTCAGCTTTAGTACTTCATATAAATCCAGGAATCTGCCCATTATAGTGTTCAGTCTCTTTCCATCCTTGGTGCTGTAGTTGCCAGTCCCTTTATCTTCACCAGTTCCAAGTTAACCATAACTCTCATCTGGTGAGTTCTATGTGTTGCTCTGCCCCCTTAGAGCTGCTGTCCCTCAGTCATTGGATCTGAATCACACCTTTTCTTTTTCACTTCTTTATGTTCTAGCAGCTTCATGATCATGATCATATTGCTGGCCCAGTTCACACCCTGTTCTTGGTGTCCCCTGTCCTTCTCTCCTCTAGTGATGTTTAGTAAGAGTCACCCCTGTGACTCTTACTAAATAGAACAAAGTCTATTTCTCAGACTTTAGCACCTTCAATATTGAACTCTATCAGCTATTACAATGTCTCCTGCCACCTTTTTTCCTTTCAAAGTGATGATCTGATCTCAGGACACTTCATTCTCTGTCATGCTCTCATGCATAGCCTATTGCTTCCTCACCCAGCATAGGTTCCACAGTTTTGACCTAGAGCCTATTTCTGTTTGGAACTCATTTGCCTTCTTGAATATTCCCTCTCCCAGATCAGCCCATCTGGAATCTATAAATAAGGGCTTATTTGGAAAAAGGGATCTCTGGAGATACAATCGAGTTAAAGATCCAGAGATGCGATCACCTAGCTTGGAGGAAGCTCCAAAGCCAATGACAAGTCCTTAAACATGAGGGGGAAACAGGCATAGAAACACAGAGAGAAAAGGTCATTGTGAACACAGAAGCAGCACTTAGAGTGATGAATATACAATCTAAGTAATACATCAGAAACTCAGAGAGACATAGCAGAAATTCTTTCTCAAAGCTCAGAGAAGGATCCAATGATACTGGAGCCTTGACTTCAGATTTATAGCTTTCAGATTGTCAGAATAAAATTCTCTTGTTTTAAACCACCAATTCATTATGGCACTCTGGGAAGCAAATACATTCTGAACCATGTAAGTGACTGGAAAATGTTTACCTACTTAAAGGCAACTATCTGCATAACCTCACTATACCCAGGTTGCAGAACAGCTGGAAAAATCCCACCAAGCCTGGAACTTGGTGCACTTTCCTCCTCAGATGGTGCACTTCTCAGTCTCCAGTGCTAGCTTCTCTTCACCAATCAACATGTGGAATGCTAGAGTCCTGCACTCTGCTCTTTCCTCTCTACCAACACTCTCTCTAAGGTAGCCTAGCGTTCAAATACATACACACTCTAGTGCCTCTCATTGTCCTTGCTTCAACCTTAACTTACTGTTAGAAACTTCAGATTCACATTTCTCAGAACAAGCAGAAATCTGAATTTTCCACTTGACATATTTGTTTTCTGTGGCATTTTCCCCATGTTAGTAAATTACCTCAAATCCAAGAGTCATCCTTTATTTCCTCTTTCATGTTTTTCATTTCCAATGTATCAGTTTTTTCTCCAAAATTTTTGTAAATACAATCACATTCTCTCCATTTCCAAAACTCCCATCCAAGGTATAGTCATCTCTCTCCTTGACTGGCCTCTTGATTGATCAGGAGCCCCCACCCTAGTTCCTAGAGTATAAAATGGATTTTCTCTTGAACTCTCCTCACCTCCTCACCAGATCTTCCTGCTAACTTGGAAGGAAATTCAAACTCTGTTCTGTAGTCCTGTAAGACCCTGCTGGCTTGCAGTGGTCAGAATACACTAACTACTGTGATAAATTTGCCCAGTACTCAACAATGGCTCAATGCACATATATATTTATTTCTTGTTCACATAATAGTACTGGGTAGGTGAATGAATTGGTAAAGTTGCTCCAAACACAGTCCTCCAAGGATACAGACTGTCATCTTCAACATGTGCTCTCTTTCTGTGTCACCTGTGAGTCTTTTACATTTCAACCAGCTGGAGAGGAAATGATCAGGGAGAAGTGCATACAGATGGTTTTGATGAGCAGAAGTGAATGTCACTTCTCTTCAGATACCATTGGCTAGTTAGCCATACCAGAGGGGCTGGAGATGTGGTCTACCAGTCTAGCTGGAAAAGGAGGAAGAGCCTGCATTCAGTAAGTTGGTAGTGGTATCTGCTACACTAGCTCCATGGCTGTTTATGTTCCCTATGTCCAGCAATAGAGTGTTTTTTTTTTTTCTGAGTGAGATGGGTACATTAGGCTTAGTGGCTTTTCAGATTGTGTTTCTTTTGCTCAGAATGCTCTCCTAGAAGTCTGCAAGGTTTCCTTCTTACATTCAATTCCTAGCTCAAATGTCCTTCCCAACTTTGCCAAAGCAGTTAGCCCATCAGTCCCTGTCCTTATTAATACCTAATCTTCTTTCTAATGTGTAGTACCTGAATACATGCTTCACTTCTGTGTTTAAAAAAAAATAAGGACTTGATAAATATTTGTTTGACTGATGCCTACACTTTAAATATTTCATTTTACTTTGAGATCTTATTTTGATTTTTTATTTTATTTCTCCTTTAAGTAATTTACTTAGAAGGTGTATTTGAAAGTATGACACACTTTAAACATTTTCTTGTGGTGAAGCTTTCTCTTCCTACCTGAGTGCTTTACTGGAAAGTGTAAGACTTTTATATCATGATTTTTACTAAAAAGTAAAATGTTTTTCCCACTATTTTTAAGTTGCTGGAGTTGCAGACAAGAAATCTGCTGATCTGAATCTCCTACTGTTGAAAGTAGTCTTTTTTTCACTGTTTAAAAGTTCGAAACAAATTTCTTTATTCTCAAGGTCCAGAAACTTTACCAGGTAAAATGTTTATTTTCCTCACTATTCCTAGCTGACATTATACATACCTTTTTAATTTGAAAATTTATATATTTGTCAGCTCAGAGTTTTACCTTCATGTTAAACATTTGCTTCTCCTCAGTCTATTCATTCATTTTCTCCTGAACTATTGCATTTTTGTGTATTATGTCTCCTAGATTCATCCTCCACACCTCATTCTTTTTATTTGTTTCTCTTTGTATATTTTTACACTTACATGGTAAAGATAGCTCTACATGGTGCTTTAGATTACTCATTTAGTTTTTAGTTGAATCAATTCTAACTTTTCAGTACTACAGTTAAAATTTTCAATTCAGATTAGAAAATTTACCTTACCTCCTCTTGCATATCTATGCATTTTGTATGGAGCTTTATTTAGCTTCTCTCTGTTTCTTTGATTAAAGTTTGCTCACTAGGAAGACATCTGGTGCTTTGGTTTGTTGTCTTTCATGCTGTAAAATCTGTTGACTTGTGGTTACTCCATTGGTTGGTCTAGCTTCCTCTTGTGTCAGGCTTGTAGGACTCTTAAGCAGGGTTCATTGGAGGGAAAGAAGGCAGAAATGAATGATTGTGGTTTTCTCTTAGTTCTGAGGGCAAAGATTAGGACATAGCAGTTGTGTCATTGGGAGCTGGCTACTCAGTATACTGGGCTCATGTACTGTGGGTGATCAGATGTCTTACATCAGGCTTTGCAAGGAAGGGTTCCTCCACCCTTGTCACTGGGTCATAGGTCCTTCAGGCAGTAGAAATAAGCCTCACAGGATAGAAGTTGCTCATGTACACACTGCCCGGGCCCTTGGAACCTGAAGCTCCTCTTTAGAATTCAGTATCAGGGATGATTCCACCTTAATTCTCTTTTGAATTTTGGTCTCTTGTAGTTATTGGTGCAGGGAATCTGGTGACAGAGGGTATGAGTGCTGTGGGCTCAGGTGGCTGTCTTCTCAAAATTCTTTCTTGATGTTGCTTAATATTTTAGTTTCCTAGTTCATAACTGCAATCATGCACCAACTGTTGATCCAGATTCTGCTGCATTCCCAGTGCTGATAAAACCCAGTAAGAATAAAGACCTGAAAGTGCTATCATGACTTTCCCTAGGGAGGTTGGATGAGCTAAGGGAATTATGGCCACAAATGGTGAGGGAACACTGGCCAAATCCATTATTTTTCTTTATCAACACAAGTCAGAAAGATTTGATTGTGAATGTCTTCTTTTAAATGGACATTACCTCAGCAAAAACAGAGTGGAAAATTGAGGAGAACAACATATTGGTTCAACCTCTTGTATAAAGCTATAGTCAGAAGCATATGAGGGGTCTCAAGTGATTCCCACTCCTCATCCTACTTCCTAAGCAGAAGAGTTGAGCAACAGCATTTTCTGAGTGAATTTTCCTGGAATGGTCATTCTGCTATTCAGCTCAGAGGACCATGTGGGAAGTAAATTGGCCAGGGCTTTAGGTTATGAATGTCGACCATCACTCCTCTCATTAAATACAAGTAGCAGAGCTTTCTGGTTGCTGAATAGAATTGAAATATGTATTTGGAGAGAAAGTTCATCTGGGAGGAATAAATGGATTCTTCATTGTTATCTTTAAGATCTAGGCAATCTCAAAAAATTACTGAAGAAGTCAATACTTCTTCCTCCTCTTCCTCTTCTTCTTCTTCCTCTTCTTCCTCTTCCTTGTCTTCTTCCTTCCTTCCTTCCTTCCTTCCTTCCTTCCTTCCTTCCTTCCTTCCTTCCTTCCTCTCTCCCTCCCTCCTTCCCTCCCTCCCACCCTCTCTCCCTCTCTCCCCCCCTCTTTCTTTTTCTTTCTTTTGCAGTACCAGGGATCAAACTTGGGCCCTTGTGCATCCAAGGTTGGCATAGTTCTACTTGAGCTAAATCCCCAGCATCAATGCTTCTTTAAAAGTATCAGAAGAAAATCAAAAGTAAAGTAATTATATTTGCAATGGAAGCAGAAAACAATACAGCTGAACTCTATGACCTAGCAACTCAGGTCCTGCACATCTCACTCTTCCATACTTGGGTCTAAACAAAACATATTGTTAATTACATCTAATATGTATGTTATTCATAAATAAGAGAACAATCCAGATGAAGAGGATCTGAACCGCCATCCTCAGTTCTAGCCTCCATCCCTATGCAGAGCAAGCTGGTGAGCCTGGGCAGTGCTGGAATCTTAAACCATGGTTCAGTCCAATAAACCATATAGGTGACCAAGAATGGTGGGCAAAGGATGATGATAAAATATAAGAAGCCAGATGCGTCCAGCAGATTGCAGGGCAGAAGGAGGCCAAGGATTGTCGGTATAGCTGGTATGTGAGGAAGCAGAGTGAATAGACTTGGGGTGAGAATAGAGGCAAAGAGCAGAGTGTCTATAATATACTCTCCTGGACAGAGAAGCCATATTTACTTGTGTACAGCTAGATGCCCAAGAAAATTACTAGAACTAGAAAGAAAGGGAGGGGTGGGCTCAGTGGTAGCTCTATCACAACTCCGGATCTTTTCCATGAACACTTACTTTATCTCTTGGGTAAACACCCAAAAGTGGGATTATGTGCTAAGTTTGACTTTTTAAGAAACTTTATCAATGTATTGCCCAAAGTGATTCCTCCATTTCAGATTTCCATGAGCAATGTAGAATTATTTTTTCTCACCAATGCTTGCTATTGTGAGAACTTTCCATTTTATCCATTTTAAGAGATGTACAGTGGTAATCATATTTTCATTGTACATTTCCCTAATGATTAATGGTATTGAGTTTCCTTTCATGTTTCTTTGTGATCTATATGTTTTCTTGAATGCCTGTTAAAATATTTTATCTATTTTAAAATGTGCTGCTTATTTCCTTGTTGAATTTTAAAAATTATGTATTATAGTTATGTGACTCATTTAGATATAGCATTTGAAAATATTTTCTCCTGAGTTTTGGCTTGACTTCTAAATCTTTTAACAAGATCAGCAGAATCTTATAATCCTAATGAAACTCAATTTATTGGGTTTTTTTTGGTGACTTTTGGTGTCATAAACAAGAAATATTTGCCTGACCCAAGGCGGGTACTTTTAGCATTCAAACTGTGTCCAAAAATTACACAACTCAGGAAAATCTCAGATCTCTGATTTACTCGATTTCCTTTGAAGCCAGTACATTCTCCTGAGTTTTTATTGGCCTGTGGGGCTGTCACCCAGAATTATTACTTCTGGAGCTCTGGGCTACTCCAGGTTAGCAAGGAGAGGTGGTCTCTCATGAGGGTTAGAAAGGAGCCCTCCTGAGCCCTGGACTCTACTCAGCAAGGAACCCCTGGCCCATCTCTTTGTCCCTGATCAACAGAGAAACGTATCATGCAGCAGCTCAAAGTCTGATATGCTGTGCCTTGGATTTTCCTGGCAAGTGCTTTCTTTAGATTTTAGAGCAGGAGGAAACAAAATGTGTTTCCTGCAGGACTTAGGCCTCTAAGTCAAAACTTAACAAAACTTAACAAAGTTTTGCAAAACTTAACAAAGTGCACAAGAAGGGAAGCAGGCACCACCATCACAGTGTACCTACTCCATGCATGAATCGGCTCAGAACAACCTTGTCGTGACCCATGAAGATGAATGTTATGGTCTCACCTTGCAATTAGGGGTTCACACTCAGGCATGTGTCAGAACCTGTCCAAATTATCCTGAAAGTAACAGGCAGAGATAGGATTTGGAGCTCTACCACTCCAACAAGAAAACCTTTTTCTGTATTCATCACGCTGGTTCCAGGGAGCAGTGACTACTTGGGACTATTAGGCATGAGCAGCTACCCTCGGAAGCAATGCCTGCTTTCCTAAGGCTGTGGATTTGGCCTCTGGTTGGGATGGCAGAAGCAGTATGGAGAACATTGCCTATTGCCACCTTCTTTTAGAACCTGGACTTTGGAGTAAGAAAACTAAGTTTAAATCCAAGTCTCATCACATCAGCTGTGACCTTGAGTAAATTTCTTAATGTCTCTGAGCTTCAGTGTTCTTGTCAGGTAGAAAAAGAGAAAATACAATTGGTATTAAAGCCCTGGTCCTTGGAATAATGTCTGACATAAAGCTGCCTACAGCGGAGGCGGCTACATGGGTGCAGATGCAAGGAGGGGCCTGCTCTTTGTCTCCCTGATGGGGTGGGAGTGGCACAGATGTCACCACCTGAGCAGGATTGCGAACAACTAGTACAAACTTTGGTTTTGGGAGGAGAGAGACAGAGACAGAGAGAGAGAGAGACAGAGAGAGAGAGAGAGAGAGAGAGAGAGAGAGAGAGAGAGAGAGAGAGAGAGAGGAGAGAGAGAGGAGAGAGAGAGAGAGAGAGAGAGAGAGAGATGAGAGAGAGGAGAGAGAGACAGAGAGAGACAGAGAGACAGAGAGGGAGAGAGACAGAGAGAGAAAGGTTTAAATGTAAATAAGACTTCTAAAACCTAATGGGAAAATCTAAAGTTAAGATTGACAATTATGAGCTAAATCCACTCCAGATGAGATTTATAGTAAAGGTAATGTGAAAATTACACAGCTAAATGTAGGCTTAGGATGCTCACAGAGATAAGAAAATGCTATCTGTGAGTAAAATAGAAATCTATGAAATTAAATAGCCTAAATAAAATGAGATTAATGGATATATTAAGAATAATGAAATCCTAAGAATATAAACAAAAAGAATGTCAAAATAAAAAGAAAATTAATGGAAACAACTTTAGACCTGGAATTGTTGAAGAAGTAATTTATTACTTGGACTTCAATTCAGTTGTAGCTACCACAATAAGATTACTGTAATGAAAAAAATTTTTTAAATGAACAGATTTTGAAGTGTGTCAGACTTTTCAGAAAAAGAGGATAAAGGAACTAATGGAGCAATTAAATATGCATATTAAAAACTAAAGAAGAAAGAATAGTATGAAATTTTTATAACTTTAGTTTAGGCAATAGTTTCTTAACTATGACACCAAAAGCACAAACAACAGTAGATAGATTGAAAATCACTAAACTTATAAACCTCAGGCTTCAAAAAACACCATTAGGAAAAAAAAATAATCCACTGAAATAGGGAAAGTTTTGTTAACCATGTACTTACTAAGGGACTTATATCTATAATATACAAAAAGCTCCTACAATTCAAAAATTAAATAAAAAATTATCCACTTAAAACTGCAAAGGCTTTGAAAGAAATTTGTCCAATTAACATATATGCAAATGTCTAAAAGAACATTTAAAGATACTTTAAAACATCTACCATCAGAAAAATGCAAATACAAATCACAGTGAGGTACCACTTTGCACCCACTAGAGTTGCTGTAATAAAAGATAGATAATTACAAATATTGGCAAGGCTTCTGGAGAAACTGGAGGACTTGTACACTGTAAATATATTATAAAATAGTGCAGCCATTTTGGAAACAGTTCAGCGGTTGATGCACAGATTAAATATAGAGCTGATAAAAAGCTCTGCTTCTGGATATATACCCCCAAAACATGGAAGTATGTGTCCATTCTGATGCCTTGTATATGGATATTTATAGCATTTCTCCTAAGAGGCAAAAAGTGGAAACAATCCAACTACACATCAGCTGATGAGTGAACAAAAAGCACATGGCATATCCACTTATTGAAACACTACTTGGTAACTAAAAGGAATGAAGTCCTGATACTGCTACATTATTGGTGAACCTAGGAAACATGTTCAGTATGAGTGGCCAGTCACAGAAGGTCATTTAATGTATAAGTCCATTTATAAGAAATGTCTAGTGCTGGCAATAAGTAGATTTGGGTTGTCTATGGCTATTGTGGAGGGGTCAAGGAAAACTAACAAGGGGCTGAGAATAGGTTTGGGGTTCTTTTTGATGAAATGTTCAGAAACTGTTAGGGGGGATAGTTACACAATTCTATTAGTACATTAAAAAGTGTTGATTCATATGCTTTAAATGGGTAAATTGCATTACATATGAATTGTATCTTTACTTTTAGAAGAATAAAAACTAAACATAAATAGTGTAAAAGTAATCTATAACTCTCAAGCCAGCTAAAGAGTAAAAGAAAAAAATAAAGTTAAAAGTTTATTAGTTCCACAAAAAATAAAAAAAAAACTAAAAAGAGAAAAAGGAATTATAGGGAACAAAAGAGCAAATAAAATAAAAATTGCTTTGTAATAATTAAATCTAAATATACCAGCACTCATAAATTTAGAACCATTTATCAAAAATGATAAAACTAGGGCCGGAGGGTTAGCTCAGTGGTTCCGGCGCCTGCCTCGCAAGTGCAAGGTCCTGAGTTCGATCCCCGGTAACCACATATAATGCTGGGCGTGGAGACACGCCCACCAACAATCAACACCGCATACCACAATGCCGGGCGTGGTGGCTCATGCCTGTCATCCCAGCACTCGGGAGGCAGAGACAAGAGGATTGCTGAGTTCGCGGCGGCTTGCCTGGGCACCATAGTGAGCTCAGGGCCAGCCTGAACTACAAAGCGAGACCCTGTCTCAAAAAGCAAAAAAGATAAAACTAATATCACAGTTATAACTATATAAATAAGGTAATTTCTTATTTAGTAAATACACACTTAATACAAAGGCACAGGATATTTGTAAATAACTAGGGAGATAAGCTATAGATATAAATACATTTTTAAAATGTGAACGTTTCTAATATGAGAACATGGAATTTAATGCAGAGAGGTTTGTTAGTTATAAAATAGGACCCTACATATTGATCAAATAATCCACCAAGGAAATATAACAATGATAAATATATAAGACATGGGATACTCGGATAGTTATACAACAGAACTCATCATAGCAATCACTGTGAAAATAAATAAGATAATGTATCAACATTGATAAATCTGAAAATGTATTACTGAATCAAAAAGCAAGGTGCATCTCAAAACACAAAAATGACACTTTTATGTAATTATGAAAGTTGTAGAACATAGACTATATATTAGATATAGGTAAATATGTAGTCCATGATTTTATATAATTTTATGAAATAGTTACATAAATTCTTGCATCTTTTCTTCTGATAAATTATCATAGAAATTTCACAGATCAAAGGAGGTGGCTTTTTATTCCCTGTATAATTTGAATTTGTGCAGAGTTCATTACTGACATATGGGTTCCTCCAACCCTGATTTGCTGCTTCTTGTATTGGGAGTAGAAAAGCTAATGAGCTATAGTCCCTGTCTGGAGGGATCTTCCAGCCATCAGAGGCGAAGGAAAGGTAAACAAAGATATGCTGTGACAGGCCGGGTAGCATTTTAGAGAAAGCCAAGCCATTCCTCTCTGAGCTTTCTGGAGGAGATGCCTCCTTGTGTGGGACGTTGAAGGATGGGTGTCACTCTTAGGATGAAGGGGGCTAGCGAGGCTGCTCTGAGTGAGAGAATGCAGGCAGACCAGCACGGGGCCCATGGAAAGGCTGCATGATTTGGAGCTTCTGATATGGGCGTGAACTTGAGGTTGCAGGTAGCAGAGGTGTGGGGTACACAGAGTACCAGGGACCATATAGCTATATTAAAGCACTAGACCTTGGACCTAGGTTCAGGGAGCAGGTTGGGGGGCCCAGATCCAGAGATAAGAAATGACCTCAAAATAAGAGGAAGATCTAAAGTAGATCCTGGAATTGGAGCAGTGGGTAATGTTGACATAAGTTAAGGAGATCAGCATAAGATCGAGAATCTGGAAATCCAGCCAGATTGGGTCTTGGATGAATTTCAAAGGTCTAGGGTATGGTAGGCAGATAGTTAAACATAATCATGGGTTCATTTTCTGATGTTTATTCTTGAAGGTATCTAAAAAGTTCAGCCAACTCCTTTCTTTCTGGCTATAGACTGCAATCTATTCAGGGAGGTGATAAACAACATAGGCAGAAGTGATTTGTCAATTATTTCAGCTTGTGGCTTTTTGATATTTCTTTGTAATAATTATCTTGAATTCACATTATCTACTTTGTGACAAGGAACACTGACACCTGAATTGCAGCATGAAGTTAAGGATTGCTGGATTGTATTGAAATAAGAGGATTGCTAACATGTAGTTTTGACATTTTAGCAGTATCAAATCTGATTCTGTCGCATTTACAAAGTATTGTGAGCTGGGATCCAGAGGCGGTGCGTTATCACTGCCTAACATAGTGTTCCTTAATTATCAGCACTCTCACATTTCCTGCATAGCAGATTGGAATTGCTAGAAATAGCACAAACTTGAAAATTAGTGTTTTTCTCTTAAATAATCAGGTTGCTATATTTACAGTTTTAATGGGGTTGGCATCCTAATGAAGGTAAACTAATTTCACACTCAAAGGTGAGGTAGTTTTCTTCCCCACATCTACTGTGTGATTCTCCCTCCCATCTATCAAAATTTCCATAGCATGAATAATTCTCTCCATTTCCCCCTCCCCAAAAGCTGTATTTCCGTGCTTGGCTTGCCCTTGTGATAATGCACTATGTTGGCAGGAAGCCCATGATGAAAAGGGAGATTTTCCCTTTCTTCACAGTTATTCACCAGCCTGTGACATTAGACATACTTGATCACATGAATTGCACAATGTGTAGACGCCAACAGAAGTCTAAAGGCCTTGTCTAGGTCACTGAATAAATTACATACAAACTGCTGCTGACCAACTATTGATTGTGTGGAAGAGGAAAAGAAAACAGGAAGAAACTTAAACAAGGATTAATGAATGGATAGAATTCTGAATGGTAATTGGCACAGAAGTGAAATGTATAAAGTCAGAATTTGGATGTTGCTCCCCAGCTGGGTCCTTGTTCATTCCTGTACCCACTTTATCCTGCATCCTAGGCATGTAGCATCCTCTGCAGAACCCCTTAGAACATCTTAATATAGATCACTATATGGACCCCTGCTCTAGTTCCTACTCCTGTTCCTCACATAGTAACACTACTGTCTCTCATTTAAATTGATAAATGATCATCCACCTTAAGAAGAAAGCAGGTGTTGGAGCTAATTAAGTTTCCCTGATAAGTGCTTGATGTCTAGTATACTACCGATTCTCAAGTTTTGGGTATTGAGGAACATGAAAAGATGAAGTGACAAATGTGTTGTCCCGGATAGAGCAAGATATTCTGGGGTTGTCCACCAACCTGGAAGCACAGAAGCTTTCAGACAAGGCCAGCCTGAAAAAAAAGTATTGCCTATACTGTTATCATTACTCATGGTGTGGCTCACATGTTACATTCTGTGCTAAACCTTGCAATGAATGATCAATTCTTTCTGGCAGAGGCATTGTAAACTTGAAGGAAGGGAATGTAACTAGCATATCTCTGATTTTGCAACTATAAGTATGCACAGAGCCTCACAGTTTGGTAAATAGATGCTGGGTCGGGGGAGAGACAGAGAGAGGGAGAGAGGGAGAGAGGCAGAGAAAGAGAGAAAAAAAGAGAGAGAGAGGAGAGAGAGAACAGAATGAAAGAAACAGAGAAGAGATATCTTTAGGACAGGAGGAATATAAGGAATGTTAAAACTCCTGAAAAGAAGGTACAGGAACTAAAAATATATAAGGAAAATGTAAAATAAAAGAGAAATTTAGAAATCTTAGTTTTTAGGTATACAAATCCAGAGCCAAGGAAAGGCTGGATGAAATCTAATGGGCCCTGTAATCTGTGCCAGTGCAAAGTGGGATTCCAATACCTTCAAGGGATGAAGTGCTTTGTATCTCTGGTACTATTAGTAAGAAGTCAGTAATGGTGCCTAGTCAGATGAGATCTCTCTGAAAGTAGCAGACAGTATAAATTTTGGCCACTGGCCCATGATATAAGGGATTCATGCAAGGAACCAGGAACCTATGGTGGAGACTGGCTGCTTTTGCCTGTATCATGCCCTCTTTCAAGGAAAATTAATTCCTTTCACTTAGTTACTATTCCACTCTCAGGCTGTGCTTTGTATGTAGCAGTGATTCTCCTTCCATTCCAGGGCAGGCATAGGGCTCAGGATTGGCCAACCAGAGCATTGCATGTCCCTGGCCACTGTGAGTGGCGCAGGGATGGTGCATGACCCAATCCCAAGGCTAGACAACGAAACACAATTTCAGCACTTGCTGGGGTTGCTGAGGAAGATAGCCAACTCCAAATTGTCATAACCATTAGAAATGATGTTTAGTAGCTTCAGACACAGTGGATTGAAGAAACTGTGATTGCTCTATTCAGTACACACACACACACACGCACACACACAGACACATACTTATACACATGAAAACATTGTTATAAACAACCATTCCAGTGGTCTTGAAATAGACCTTCAAAGTGTTTATTTTTGTTAAAATAGCATAGCTTCAGGTAAGAACAGTGGGGGTTTGCTGCATTCTCGGGGGACTGCTCTTATTTCTTACCTCTCTTCCAAGTTTAGGGGAAAGGGCTCTGTGTGAGAGAGCTGGGCAGGAATATAAGCAGTTTAACCACAGTGGGGAAAATATTTTAAAATCATGTAATTGTTTTGTGCCCAAAATATGTAAAGAACTCTTGCAACTCAATAAGACAAATGACCAAATTTTAAAATAGACAAAAGATTGGGTATTTTACCAAAGGAGATGCATGAATGACTAATTCACATATGAGAAAGTGATCATCAACATTAGTCATTAGAAAAATAAAATTTTTAAACCACAATGAGATATAATTAAATACCTGGAATAAAAATTATAATCAAAATAAAAAAGCCAGGTGCTTAAGGCAGTGTGGAAAATGGAAACCTTTGTAAGCTGCTGGTGGGAATAAATTGGCATAGCCACTTTGGGAAAATAGTTTGACAGTGAACTTCTCATATGACTGGACAATTCCACCTTAACATATGAATCTAAGAGAAATGAAAATATATGGTCACAAAATAATGTGTGCACAAATTTTTATAGCAGCATTATTTGTAATGGCCCAAATAGAACCAATCCTACTGTATACCACCTAGAGAATAGAGAAGCAAAATATAATTTATTCATACAATGAAATATTATTCGCCAATAGAAAAATGGTATTCTGATATATGATATAACATAGATGAACCTTTAAAATGTAATGCAAAGTTAAAGAAGCCAAATACAAGAGATTATGTTATGTAATTGTACTTACAGAAAATGTCCTAAAAGGGAACATCTATTTCAACTGAAAGCAGATCACTGGTTGCCTGGAGCTGAGAATGGGTAAAAAATCCTTTCATAGCTACTTTCTAGGCACTGGTACTAAATACTTGACACCCACAATTTAAAGGAAGGCAGCTTTATTTTGGCACATGGTTTCAATCCATGGCCATCTGGTTCCACAGCAGGAAGGGCATGATGGAAAGGCATGATGGAGAAAAGCTGTTCAATCCATGATAGCCAGGATGCAGAGGTGAGGGGGATGGTTTGAGGGAGATTGAAAGTGAGGGAGACAAAGACAGAGATCAAGACACAGAGAGAAAGAGAGAGAAGCTGCAGACAAGAATATGCTCATTCCAGGTCACACCTCAGGGATCTACCTCTTTTGACCAGGCCCCACTTCCCAACAGCACAGTCAGTGTCTTACTTTTGATTGCTGGGATAAAATACAAGTTAAAGGTAAAAAGGTTTATTTGAACTCATACTTTGAAGAGGTGTCAGTCCATTATCACCTAGCTCCAAGATAGAGTGACTTGGCAAAGGGATGCTTCAGAGGAAAAAGAGCCCATGGGAGAGCAGGCAGGAGGTGATAGTGCAGCAAGCAGTGATCCTGGCTTTTTTCTTTCTCTTTATATTTCTTGCAGGTCACACGCCTATTGTTGATTCCACCCATATCCATGGTGGGGGTCCATTCAGCCACACCTAGAGCTATGCTAATTCCAACCAGTGGACTATTTTGGTGCCACACATCCTAAATCCCAGCACCAGTATCACAAATCTAGCCAGCTCTGAAAAACCCCACCTATGAGCCCATGAGCCTTTGGGGGGACAGCTAGATACAAGCCATAACAGCTTGAACTCATCAACTGATGAATATACTGATAACTACAGCACCCCATAGTTCAGTCACCTTCCAACCACATGAGACTTTGGGGGGGCATTTTAGAGGTAAGCCATAATAGATCCATTATACATAAGTATGTGGAAACATTTTGGAGTGAAGAACAAGTTTTAAAATTAGATTATTGGAGCTGGGCGTAGTGGCTCATGCCTGTAATCCCAGCACTCAGAAGACCGAGACAGGAGGATTGCTGAGTTCGAAGCTTGCCTGGGCTACATAGTGAGCTCAGAGCCAGCCTGAACTACAAAGTGAGATCCTGTCTCAAAAAAACAAAACAAAAAAATTAGATTATTGGAATAGCTGTGCAAATCTATAAATTTTTAAAATCATCCTATTATATAGGCACAATGGATGAATTTTATTGTACCTTAATTATATGTCAATAAAGCTATACAAAGTGAAAAGAGATACCTACCTTCACTAGTGGTCCAAGGCATGCAAATTAAGATTCTGAAAAAATATTAAGGAGTTGTATTATGTATCGCTGATCAATATATAGGAGAGAAGTGAAGATAATAATTACTTTTATTTTTATAGAGAAATATGGAAATAACTATTAAAAGTAAGAACATTCATATCCTTTGACTGTAGAATTTCTGATCCTAAAATCTACCACATAAAGATGAAGATACAACACGTAAGTTTATAGTTTAAAGGATTTTATTGCAGCATTACTTTTAAAAGGAAAAAAATAAACCTGGAAGCAAGAGAGATGTCTATTAATGTAGAATGAATAAACTGTGATGTGTCCATACTATGACTGCAGAGTTCAGTTACAATTCAGTTGAATAGAAAGGGAGCTGATGTGCTGGAATTAGATAGCTGCACAGTCCTTTTTAGTTCCAAATAAATAGAATATGATGGTGTTTCAACATGAATTCCCAGGACACTTGAGTAGGACTGGCCCACCAAGCACAACTGCTGCTCCCTCTGGCAAATCAGCAATGGCAACAGATTATCTTATTGTCCTTTGTGACTTTTTCCCTTACTTAGAAGAGGCTTGTACTTCTCCACTCCATTAACATAAAATTCTCCTCATGATTTGGTTTGACCAACAAAATGTCAGTCGGAGTGATGTGTACACATCTCCAATAAAAGATCCAAGTGCCTAGGGATGGTGCTGCCATCTGGCTTTTCATTCTATAATAGTGGTGATGAGAGTTTGCTCCTTTAGCCTGGATTCCAGAATATTGGAAATACAGGAGAGATGAAAATCAAACCCATCATCAGTGTGCAACATCCAGAAGGAATCACGCTGTATTAGTCAGCTTCGTATCTGGACACAGTACTGAGCACCAACTTAAAGAAGAGGTTTAATTTGATCCTAAAAATTGAAACATCTTGGCAGAAAGACATAGAAGAGCAAAACTGCTTTGTGTGTGGAGGCTAGAAAACAGAGCAGGGGAACAGTGGCAGAGAAGAACAGGTGAGGGACCATATATGGTGGCCATGTCCACGTCGCCAAGACCTAAGAAAATGCCCCAGGAGTATGCTGTACTAATCTGCTGGGAATTTCTTAACCCAATTAAGTTGACATCAGACTTAATAGTCCCATAGACTTTGTCTTTTTAAGTATTAAATGTTTTAAAAAGTAGTATAACCTAGGAAAAAATATCTAGTACATCTAGTGATCCAGGAAGTTGCAGCCACAATTTCTGGATACAAGATGCACTGCAGTACTCATGAGCTGAAACAGCTAATGACCAGTTTGTGTCCTGACTTCTGCTGTCCGAGAAGCTAGACATGTCACTAGGATTCCTAGCTTAGCTGCTTTAGGTTAGCAGCCTTTGTGACTGCAGGTAGGTAAGAGAAACAACAACAATAATCACACCCCTGACTTCCAAATTTAACTGTTGTAGGACCAACGGTGGTAGAAGAGGTAGGTTTTAGCGTAAAAAATATTCTAACAAGACTAAAATGTAGTTGAATAAGCTCATCCATAGTACCTGGCTCTCAGATCATAAACTATCACTTAGCTTTAAAAGAAAGAGTTAAACTTCATCACAGGTTGTAGTATCCGAATGTCATATCATATTAGGAGGCTATCAAAGACTAATGGAACCTGTCAAAAGAGCACAGTTGCTGAACACTGCCTAATGTGGGAAAACTTGAACATTAAAATAATAACTATTGCCAAAGAATAAAATACATTAAATGTATGAAAGTGAATTTTAAGGACTTTCAAATATTCGTCATGAAATAATAGATTTAGGCAATTTGTTCTTGATATCAGTGGGCAAAGGGCTTTGAGAAACTCTATAATGGATGGATTGGCTGACACCATGGGAACCATTCATCCCTCTCCATGTCAACAGAAGTACAACAACCAGATGTAATGCAAAAAGAAGCACAAATTATTTCAAGGCTCTAGCTCTGATTGCTAGTTTACGGGAAATGTAGGAGACAGAAGAACATGCTAACTGATACTTTGAGGATGTGATTAGCTTAATTCAGAATATAAATCTTACTGAGTGGGTTTCTTCATAAACATATAAAAAGGAATTTAAGATAAAAAGGGAAACCATCATGAATTAAAAGATAATAGCAAGAATATCAGTCAAATAGAACTTGAAGATCTTCAGAACCTGATCGAGTTTATCAAATATAAAAGAGACTTTTTCAGACAATAGGAAAATTCTCAGCCCCTAATCTTGCAATATTTGACATTAAACAGGTATTTATTTTGTAAGTTACATGGATGGTGTTTAAATATATGAAGAAGTACTTAGTAATAAAATGCCATGATGTCTTAAATTTGGTATAAAATACTTAGGTCTTCACGAGAAAGAGAGAGAGAGAGAGAGAGAGAGAGAGAGAGAGAGAGAGAGAGAGAGAGAGACAGTGTCAGAGACAGAGACAGAGACAGGGAAAAATGTTTTGTTTTTCTCATTGTTCTTGCTGCTATAACAAATTACCATTAACTCAGTGACCTAAAAGAGCCACATATTTACTATCTTGCAGTTCTGTGATTTAAAAATCTGACACAGGTTTCACAACTATAAAATCACAACTATAAGGTATTGATTGACCAGTATGTGTTCTTGTCTGGGGAAGCTGAGAAGAATCTATTTCCTCCCCTTTTCCAGATTATAACAGCTTTGGTTATAACTCCCTTCCACTATCTTCAACACAACCAAGGTATCATTTTTCAGGTCACCCTTCCACACTCAAGTCTTTTCTAACTTGTCAAGTCATGGAGGTTCTCTAGTGTAAGGGACCCCTGAGGTCGGGCTGAACCCACTTAGTAATCCGGAACACTCTCAAAATACTTATATTTAAGCAAATCCACAAAATTCCTTTGGCCAAAACACACCCACAGAGCACTGGGGTGTAGACATTTTACTGGGGTGAATGTGAGTTTACCATTAGGGTGAGCATTATCTTGCTTTCTACAGGAGGGATAAATAGAACAAGATTTTTAAAAATGTACATACCGATAATTGTTGAAGCAGGGTCATGAATACATGGCATTCATCATACTCATTTCATTGCTTTTGTGTGCGTTTGAAAATCTCAATAAAAACCTATGAAGGATGAGTTAGGTCTATTGCAGCCAACTACAAACAATTTGTATGATGAATTGTAAGGTGAGAGATTTATATGAATTGTATAATACAGAAACGTAAAAATAATGTAATTCCAGTTTCAAAAATAAACAGTGGCTAAAATTCTATATATTGCTTGTTTTTACATTTATTTAATCTTTCCTACTTTTGATCTAATTTATTTATGTACAATGAAATGACCTGGAAAAAGCAAAGAAAAGATGTTAAGCTTTTAACATATTGGTTCTATAAGATTAATTATTAGAGTAGGGGAGAAGTAAGCAACATTTTAAGAGTTTAATAAAAACTGTCAGTTTAGAAAGTGAATGCATAAGTCCATTTAACAAAAAGTCCATATATGAAATTGTATAAATATGTATTTGCAAACAGTATGTGACTGGATGGTCACCTGGGTTCATTATCTCATGGTATAAAATATTTTGGGACATACTTGTTTTCTCCTTTCTACTTTTCTAATGTTTGAAAATTGTTGAGTTTTTCCCTTATGGGAAGAACCTGGAGGATGATTGTGGACAGACAACAGTTTTACCAGCTGATGGCTGATAGTGCAGCACAAAATAATCAGAAAGAAGGGAGCACAGAGAACACCATGGCTCACACATCTCCACAAGCTGCTTTTGGCTTGGGTCCTGGTACTCCTGGGATGAATCATGCAACAGCCATGAGTCCTCAAGTGACCCTAACAGGTAATTATTTAACAATAAATATAATTCTAAGAAGAAAGATAAAGATTTTTAATTGTAGAAAAATGAAAGAAAAGTGAATGATTATTACAAATAGTTCTAATATCATGGACTAGCTCCCAGCCCCATTCCCTTCTCCTCTCTCGTATCCTCCAAAGACAGCACAAGATTCTAGGCACAATGAACACTGGAGATGATTCTATAAAGACTAGAAGATGGAATAAGGTAAACTACTTTATACTAAACTTTATACTTTGTTAGAAAATATATGCAGTTAAAGGTATATATTAAAAATTTTGAGCAACTAATAAAACAACAAATTTTCTACTGTGTTAAAAACAATGTATAAAACTTAGTAAGTAAGATGGAAATAGGATTTTATACACATATTAGCCAAAAGAAGATATTTTTTTTTTAAGACAGGGTCTCGCTTTGTACTTCAGGCTGGCCCTGAGCTCACTATGTAGCCCAGGCAAGCCTGGAATTTAGCAATCCTCCTGTCTCTGCCTCCCAAGTGCTGTGATTACAGATTACAGGCATGAGCCCCCACGCCTGGCACTGTGGTATGTGGTATTGATTGCTGGTGGGTGTGAGTCACCACGCCCAGCATTGTATGTGGTTCCTGGGATCAAACTCAGGGCCTTGCACTTGCGAGGCAGGTGCTGGAACCACTGAGCTAAATCTCTGGCCCAAAAGATTTTTTTTTTAATTAGCCAAAATAATGTAGGGTATAGAGCATTAAGAACTGCATGTTAAATTGTTTATTTCATTGAGGTATAATAAGTGTGAACCTTTGCTGCAAATAGTATGGCCTTGAATGACAAGGAGAAATGGGCAATTCCATTTTTACGAGGTATTAATGCAAAGTTGTCTAACGAAGAAAAAATAATTGACCAAGAAGGTACAGGATCAGGGTCTGGGTGGGGAGAAGACAGTTTGGGGAGCATAAAGATCATTTCTATTCAACCTGAGGCACGTGTCAGTGATCACAGAAGCTTAGAGAAGTCAGCCAAGTGTTCAAGACCAAATCAAAGTCAATCCCCTCTTCAGAATACAAATTGAAAACATTTGTTAACTCGATACATTTTTTTTCAAATGTGTATAAGTTTTGGACCAAGGAGTGGTGAGGAATGTTTCATTCTAACAGTGAAGGATTGGAAAAAGCAGTATTAACATGAATGGTGTTTGCAATGTACTGTTAACAATTCTTGAGTGAAACTCAAGCACTAGAGTGATTATTCACTCTGCAGTCAGCATGCTCACTTTGCAAAATCAGTTTGCCACAGGGTCTTTGAGTAATGAGCTCCTTGATGCTTTCTGTGCAGGGCACCTCCTTTCAAGGTGGAGTCAATGCCAGTTCAGGGGTGGGGAATTCAGAGGAGGGTTTCCTGGTCTTCCCTTCTTGGTAGGTTCTTGTAGCTAGGAAAGGAATCACAACCCATGTGCAAGTGAAGCTGCATCTCCTGGTGGCACCGGGGTGCTGGGGCTGGTGTGGGGCACTGTTGCTCCAGTTTCCATCTCTGAATTAAATGGCTGTTTGTAGTAATGCATGAATTAGTAGTGATGAACCAGGACAGGGTTATAATTTTGATGTCAGCCCTAGCCAACAGTGCCAGGCCAAGGGGACAGACACTTTAATGTCCACTGTGAGAAAAACACTTCTGAAAACACATGCATCAAGTTTTAGAATAATAGAGATAGCTGCACACAGGTCATATTGTAGTAAAACTTAAATTAAATGAATAATGCAACTCAATGCAGAAAAATATAGGCAAGCAAAGGGGTAGGAAATCATATATATGTACATATATATATGTATTATGTATGCATGTATCATGTACACACATGTAGGCAGCCCCCTGTGTCTATTGACTCTAAGTATGGGACTTAATAACTGTGGATTGAAAATATTTGAAAAATAAATATAATTGCATCTATAGTGGACACGCAGTTTTTCTCACCAATATTCCCAAACAATACAATTAACAACAGAGTTTAGCATCTGCAGGGGATCTTGGAACAAATCCCACAAAGAAACCAAGGCATATATATGTGTGTGTGTGTAAAATCTCAGATATACTATTGCATGGAATTACTGTAATTTATTTCTTTCTTTTCATAATGTCTAGATCAAAGGACTATACATTTGCCAAATCACCACATAGGTGATTTTCTCTCCAAGTTTCACAGATCTAAGTCTATTTTACCAAATTTATACCTCAACATTTGCTTAATTTTTCCAGCTTACAAAATGCAGTTGGAATCTTAGATATGTTTAAATTTACATTTGGTGACCAGTGAAAGTACACAAAATATGAAGTACTATGATGGAAAAGAACCAATGACTGAGAAATATAGATGCAGGTGGAAACAGTTTCTGATGGGGTGGTTTATGAAGGTCACATTCAGAAAGTGAAATTAAAGCTGAGATCAGAAACCTAAAGAGGCCTCGAGTAGAGCAGAGTGGTGACAGTGATTCAGGTGGGAGGAAGAGAGCAAGTGAAGAACCCGCAGTGAGAAAGAGCCTGGCACACGTGTGAAGTGGAAGGGAGGCTACCTGTGACTGAGAGAACAGATGTGGGTCCTGACCACTCACTAGCTTGTGATAGTGAACAATTTGCTTGGAGGAGTCTCTGTTAATTAATTCATGTATGCATTAGAATAATAATAATATTTGTGCTTTGAGGTTAATATGAACATCAAATGTGTAACTGTTTATAAAATACTTATAACTGTATCTGGATCAAAATAGAATAATGACATTTGTTAAGTAAAATAACTGTGTTGAGAGTGTTCAGGCCCTTTGTGAACTATGATGTGTTAATTCTTGCAGCATTTTTGTGTGGTGTGTATTATTTGTGCTCCATCTGGAAATGGGTAACTGTTCAGAGGTTATTTAGGGAGGTGCCAGGTGCTATACCTTGTAGTCCTTACATCCACCCTAAAATGCTTCCCTAATGGGAGACTGTTGGGAACTGCAGATGACTGTTGGATGTCTGTCCTGCCCTGTCCTGCAGGATCAACTACTGGGATTATTGCAGACATCTGTCCCACCCTGCAGGATCTTCAACTGCAGGGATTATTGTGGATATCTACTCTGTATTGTGCATGCCAGGATTTGGGGTGTGAAGGCTTGGTACTAAATAAAGGTACAAGGAGCCTGGGGTATTGCTGATACCCAATGAAGTGAAGGTTGAGTCGGAGCTCAATCTTTTTCTCAAGGTTCAAATTTTGTTGTTTGTTGGTTTTTTATTCTTTTTTTGTGGGACTCACAGGGGATTGGAAC
Source organism: Thryonomys swinderianus (assembly GCA_004025085.1). Taxonomy (NCBI): domain Eukaryota; kingdom Metazoa; phylum Chordata; class Mammalia; order Rodentia; family Thryonomyidae; genus Thryonomys; species Thryonomys swinderianus. The sequence continues at coordinate 42,078 of PVIC010004439.1, forward strand.
TTGCTACGAGGGTTCTGGCTGCATCTTCTTCCCCTTTCTTCCATAGGAGGTCACACTCCAGTGAGGGAGACACAGGGCTTACAGGAAAATGTCAGCTCTGGCAGAACATCTCCAGAGAAACTCAGGTCAAGTCTGATGAGGGGCAGTCTGGGGTGCTCTTCCCAGAGAGGTCAGTACAGGAGTTCAGAACCATGGTCATACCCAATATTCACAGAGATGTGACAGTAGGAGTATGAATCCGGCTCTAATAAACTGCATAAAAAGCAGAACAGGCAGCTCTTCTGTAGCTTGTGAAGTGATTTTTTGACAACAAATGAAATGTGATCCAAGTACAACCTCTCCAAGAACCAGCCTTTGTGTGAAGTGGGTGCTTAGTAGCTGAGTAAGAAGGAAGAAGCATTTTTATTTTTTCAAAGAAGCAGCTACACCTAGAGCAGAGCCACAACAGTCTTCATTCCCAGCCCAACTTCCTTTCCTGAGGCTCCTGTGCTGGTCTGAGGAGACACTGGCAGGTCTCTCAGTCTGAGGTTAAGCATGGTTACTTCCACACTGCAGGTGAGTGTGACTAAGGTGGTGAGCGAAGTCCCAGGACAGAGAGGAGAGAGGGATGGCTGGACCTCACTTGGATCAGAAGCGCATGAGCATGATTTTTGAGGGACACTTGTTCCTGGCCTTCTCAGATACTGTATGGGTCTTGTCACCCCCCCCCCCTTCAAGCATTCTGGGTCAGGGACTGATGCTGTGGGTAGAGTGTAGTTCTTGAGAAGTGACAGCTTCTTGCTCTAATTTTATTGCTTTTTGTATATGGTCTTATATTTTATGCATATAAGAATATAAAATAGAAGTAACATATCAAGTTGTTTACTTAGCTTGCTCCATTAATGAGATAATTGTTTTTTTTCATTATTCCAGTGTCAGGGTTTTAGGAGACAGTTCAAAAGCCCTTAGTCCTTAATTCTCCACCTTTTCTCTAAGTACCTTTTTGGTAAATAAAATTATACTACCTATGCCCTGCCCCCATCATTCCCATGGCAAGGGACCTCCTTCTGACCCATTCTTTATTTCACCTCATACATCACACTAGGCCACCAATAGGCCATGGAGGGCATCTGACTTTCAGGTACTAGGACCAGAAAGTCATGAAAAGAGAGAAGATTAAGAGAAACCATGGCATAAAGCAATGGCTTTCACACTTCAGCATGCACTAGAAGCCCCCTGGAGGGCTCTCTTAGACAGAGGTTAACAAGTCCCAGGTTCACACGATAGTTTGTAATTTAGTAACTACGAAGTGGGAGGCAGTACTTTGCACTTTTTGGGCAGGTTCTCCTGTGATGCTGATGTTCCTAGACCAGGCAGTAAATGGGGAGAACTGCTCACCTAGATCTTTTCCTGCCTTGGGCAGCTTCAGGAGCAAGAGCTACCTTAGTGATGGGAAACAATAGGAAGTAATAGGAATGTTTATGTGGAATTAGGGTGGGCTGTTTGAAAATAAGGATCTGGACTTCCTTCCCAGTTTCTCAGCCCTGTATAAGGTCAAGAGAAAAGAGACAGGGCAAGGAGCCAAGTAAGGACATTGTGCCAATAACAGATGGTTTCTTCCCTTACTTTCAGAGAACTTTCTCAGTACCCCCAACCCTTCACACCTCCCACTTGTTATGTGCGTAGGTTCCTTGTTTCTGCCCCACATATCATACTCATTGTGGGCTCGTCAAGGACAGAAATTGGATTGAGCATTCATTTATTCACCCATAAAAATATTAAGTCAACCCTTCTATGAGCTATTCCGTGTCTGACAGTGTGCTTAACCTCCATCAGCTCATCATGTAACAAACAGAGTTTAATTCTTAGGCAGCTTCTGTCATCAAGCTGCTAATTCAGCTGCCAAAAACTCTAGATTTTACATTTTCATGACTTCAATTCAGAAGAAAGAGAGATTTAAATATCTAGTTCTGCCACTGCAACCTAGCTTTTGCTTCAGAAAAACTCTTTCACTAAGAACAAGTTAAAAAGCTAGACAAAATATTATTAAAAACATTTCTTTGTAAGTATTGAAAAATTACTAGGTCGTGGAGGATTTCAGGGGCCAAGATTATTGAGAAATGGTAAAGTGTAAATCTGATATCTGGTCGCAGTTTTCTCCTGGAAGTGTTTGCCAATCTGAAAGACCAAATGGAAGCTGGAAAACACACAGCTTTAATAAGTCTGAGAAGGATTTATATTGGGGAGAAGAATATAAATTCAGAACCTAAAATGAGGCAAAAGATGGGTAAACACTCCAAGCTTTAGGTTAGGACCCTAAAAGTAAATGCCTAAGAATAAAGGCTAACTTAACATAGACCATCATGCACCAAGACAGCAGATCAGAGATGAATCATCTCAATTTGAATCTAGGTTAAGGTAATCTGTGTCCTTACTAAGTGTCTGAGGGAATAAATTATTTTTGGCAGAATGTACAGTTGTCCAGTGTTTCAAATTATTGCTTTAATTATTCACACACAATATCTGGCATGGAAAAGGAAAAAAAAATGACTGATGTTCAAGATCTAAACATTTACAGTTCAAAGTACCTGTAGGACAGCCTCCAGTTTTGAGGCTTTATACCACAGATAGTATGCATTATGAAGTAAAAGAGAAGATGAATAACTGCAGCAAAGTACTAACAGCATATGAAACATCAAATAGAAATTCTAATAATGTAAAAATTCTAATAGCGTAAAAATCTAATAACAAAGAACTCAATAATTGGTTTTAGCATTTAGTTAAATTAGATGAAAAAAAACAAAGAAAACTAGTGAAATGAAAGATAAGTCAGAAGAACATAGCCAGACTGACGCATGGAGAGACAAAAGAATAAATATACATGCACCCATGCATAGGCACAGAGCATCAAAGGTATAAAAATGACACTGCAAAGGTCTTATATTTTAATATATATTTTGCAAGTTGAATCTCAAAGGGAAAATAAAGATACATGTAAAAAGTAAAAAATCTCACCAGGTGTTGTGTCTCACACCTGTAATCCCAGCACTCAGGAGGCAGAGGCAGGAGGATTGCTGAGTTTGAGGCCTAGCTGGGCTACACAGTGAGCTACATAGCCAGTCTGAACCACAAAAGTGAGATCCTGTTTCAAAAGAAAAAAAGTAGTTATCTCAAGTTCATATGAATAAGAATTGTTAAAAAATTACAAATTCAGAGATTAGAGAAATTCTACAAACTTCAAACAATATACTCATAAAAACAATACTTAGACACATTATATTTTTGTTAACTAGACAAAGAGAAAAATCTTCAAAGTATGTAAGCAATTTAAGGAAAGAGACACATTAACATCACAGGAACAATAATTCAACCAACAGCTGACTTTTCAACAGAAACTGTTAAAGCCAACAAGAAATGGAATGGCATTTTTAAAGTGATGAAAGAAAATGAAGACAAATCTAGAATTTGGTACCTTGGAAGATATTCTTCAAGTATAACGTTGAAAAGGGGTATTTTAAAACAAGTTACAACTAAGAGATATAATCATTATCACAAAGTCTACACTAAAGAAACTACTAAAGGGAATTTTTCAGCAGGACTAAAATTATCTTGGACTAAAACAGCTGAAGTAAGAAATTAAAGGCGATGTAAAGACTAAATATGTAGAAAATGAGCCAATACATTTCTGTCAACTCAACTATCATAGAAAATAACTATAAACTATACAAAAGTAAAATGAATAAGCAAATTTTGGAAGCATTAAGTAGGGAACAAAAAAGCAAAGGTTCTGGAGAGTTGAAAAATGAAAGAAGTGACTTGTTTGGAGCTTAAAGCAGTTTAGTCAAGAATAAAAGGATAAGTAAGATTTGAGCTATCCCAGATACAGAGTTTTCAATTTGAATCTAAGCCAATTATTTGCTGAAACAAAAATATACAGCCTCCAAATGTTCAATATAGTATTCAGAATTACTCAGCATATGAAGAGAAAAAAATGTTAGTCTCAGAAGAAAAAAGCAATAGGAAGAAGCTATGAGATGATCTAGATGTTTGAATTAACAAACAAGAACTGTAAAGCAGCTACAGTAACTATTAAACTATGTTCAGTGAAGTAAATAAAATATGCTTTCTGTAAATAGAAGGATGGAAAAATCTATTAGAGTAGAAACCATTAAAAAGTGAAAAAGTTGAAACTAAAAAGATTTAATATCTGATATGAAAAATTTACTGAAAGTACTTGAAAAGGGAAATATCAAAGAAACATGAATTTGAAAATAGATTAATAAAAATTAAAGTACTAAAGAGTATGGATAGTATATCACTGTTCAATTTATTATCATGTAATGTCCTAATAAACCATCACAGGTCAAAAACATATTTAAAACATCTAACCTATTGGACAGTTTAGCAGCATAGTAAACTGTAGAATATCAGTTGTTTGTCCTTGTGAGTGTGTTGGTCACTGGTAGCTGCAGTTCAGGGCCACTAATATTGCAAGAAAATATTATACCTTACATTGTTAGCCTGGGAAAAGATCTTAATTATACAGTGGGACAGCTTCTACTAGATGTATGTTGCTTTTGCACTATTGTAAAGTTGAGAAATATTGTCAAACCATTGTTAAGCCAGGAACAATTTATATGTGAGTAAATGTAAATGAATATTGACTATATTAAATGATAACGATGACTTATGGGTTTACAATATTTAGAACTAAAACTTAAGGCAATGGAAAGCCCAAAACAGAAGGACTGAAATGTATTATAGTGATCCAAGTTCCTTTAATCACAAGGGTTGGCAGAAGTACAAATTAATAAGTCATGGGTGAATGTTGTCCTCTCTGGAGTGATAATAAAAGAGAAGTGATCAAACTAAACTCCTAAATGTGACTCTCTCTGGTTAAATGACAAGCTTCAGCTGGAGGGAGAGGTGGCTAAGATCTTACTATCAAGTCTTGTGTTGTGGACACACTTAAGGAAGATAAGCGTCGTCTCCTAAACCAACTGAGTGACATGATATTTGTAAAAAAATTCCCAACCCATTTTGGTCTTTGTAATGTGAAGAGTCAGAAGTGATGGTGTGCCGTTTCTGTCACTGAACTTCAAGAAACTCTGTATGTGTTTACATCCTTTCTTCCTCCTCTAGAACTGATGTGAGACTATAGCCAGGGTGTTACAGACACACGGAATAGAGTTAAATCAGTTGCCCTAGCAGAGGCCAGTCTGGGGTAATGCATCGCCAAATGCCCCTCAGAAAAGTAAGCGAGCCCAGACAAGATTAACACACAACTGGTCTCTGCCATACAAGCAACACATGCTGATTTCTGTGAATACTGCTTTTGCGATGGTTTGTCATGCAGTGCTATTACAACACAAGCTGATGTGACTGATGGTGGCTACTGCAAAAAGATAAGGTTGTACACGTGGAGGGGCATAGGTCCTCGAAGTGAGATAACTGAATTCATGCAGCAAAAGTCCCAGTGATAATTTGTGTCTTATCTTCAGCTGCTGACATTTTAGATGCAGAACTGGAAGGAACACTACGTAACTTGAAGGAGCAAGTCCGTGAGGGTGACTCTGCAGGAGATGCTGCAATATGAATTCTCCAGTCTCCGTGTGGAGGCCAGTGTGCATTTTACTTTTAGGCCAGAGTTTTTCAAGGCTCCTAATGTCAGCACTGAGTGGGGGTGAAAACGGTTTGTGATGTGCTTTTAGCAGAAGGGCAATAAATTGCATGAGAAATGATTTGCTCTCTTCCCACCAAGAAATCTTTCCTCTTAATGACCCTGTTGATAGTGTGTCTTAGCAGGGACATATAGTAAGTGGTGTTTTTATGGAAGTTGATTTCCAAGATCAGCCCTAAGAATAGATTCAAAGAGCTAGAGGGGATTAACAAGACAGGAATAATTACAACCCAGGGGGGAAATTCCTATTTGGGTTATGTAAATATGTTATATTTTCATAGCACTTGACTCTTATTTATTTATCAATTATTTAGTGTATTTCTTGGAGAAAATGGATAAAATTTCAGCCAGAGAAATTTACGCCTGTAATAAGAATGGATTCCTTATGATGATGATCACTAGGCTTGAGAAAGCGGGTTTTCTAAGACAGTCGTGAAATCTATCTGCCCAGAAGCTCACGAGAACAAGTTCAGAGCCAACGGCTGATCTGGAGGTGGAGAAACTAGTTTGACAGATTGATGTTTATCTTTTCTGGAGAAAGAAATGAAAAGTCAGAGAGTCTTGACATTGAAACCTCAGTGTTTTCTGGTGCTTTCTCCTGCCCCCAGGTTTGTTTATGCCCATCAGGTTCTGCGTTTTCCTCTTTCTGATCCATACACCTGCTTCCTAGCCAAGGGCAACATTTGAACTTTACTGCTGACTTCAGTTTTGTTTGGGAGCCATGGGAGCTTCTTAGAGGAAAGAGCATAGATTTTGGGCTCAGGCATCGAAATAATCATCCAAATCCACTGAATGAGAGTTCTGTTGGTCTGGCATTGGACAGAGCACACAGATTAGAGTGGTGTCTTGCTTTCATTCTGATGTGAGAGATAAAACTGCTCAATAAATAAAACTGCAAATAATGTTTTTCTGTTATCTGTGCTGATGGGTAAGGATAAGGTAAGACATTAAAAAATGAGTAGGGTCATGACAATTCATTGGAGATAAGGTAGCCAGGGACAGTCTCTCTTAGTAAGTAACATTTGTGCAGAAGCCTGAGGAAAGTGATGTAGAACTATGTAAAATGGAAGAGAATGCTAGAGCCAAAGTCCTGAGGCTGAAATGTTCTGGGAATGTTTAATAAACAGCAAGAAGTTCAATATGGCTAAGCTGAGAAAGCCAGATGGAGCACAATCAGAAATGAGAGCCTGTGTCCAGGCATCTGGGGGTTTGCAGAACATGTAGACACTTTGGCTTTCATTTGAAAAGTTATGCTACTGAGACAGCCTTGAAAAGTTTGTGAATTCCTAAGGGGCTACCCTGGCTGCTTTGTGAACAGTCTGCAGAGCCCCCAGTGGGAAGGGCACCCAGTGAGGAGTCAATGGCAACAGTCCAGGTGAGAAAGGATGTCGGCTGGGCTGGGGAGGTAGCAGTCAAGTGATGACTCATAATGACAGTAAGCCTGAATTCTGGCACTGTGTCTCCCAAACTGTGACCTTGGGGAAGTTGTTTAGCTTCTCTAAATTTCCATTTCATCTTAAAAAAAAAATCTAGATGTACATCTTCCTTTTACATCATTTACTAGACACTGGGCACTATGTATTCTAGTAACTTGTCAGTCCATATTCTCCCTGGTTGATAATCATCCTTTTTCCCCCAAGAGAAAAGTCCTACCACTAATTTTTGAGCATCAGTTGTTATGAATACTCTTCATCCATTTGTGGCTCATGATAATCACTGGCCCCTGCAAGGCCGCTTTTATTTTATTTTCTCTATTCTCTTCTCGTTTCTCTCTGTCTTCCATCCTCTCCCAATCATTCTAAAGTGCCTAATGTGAGCCTGTTGCAAGTGGCAGATGGTTGTTCTGAGCACTGATATTTTGAGTTTGCGTGTGTGATTTTACATCATAGTTCATTTTCTTTCTTTTTTTTTTTTTTTTCAAGACAGGGTCTCGCTTTGTAGTTCAGGCTGGCCCTGAGCTCACTATGTAGCCCAGGCAAGCCTTGAACTCAGCAATCCTCCTCCCTCTCCCTCCTGAGTGCTGGAATTACAGGCGTGAGTCACCACGATGGGCACTGTGGTATGTGGTACTTATTGCTGGTGAGAGTGAGTCACTATGCCCAGTATTGTTGTATGTAGTTACCGGGGATCAAACCAGGGACCTTGCGCTTGCCAGGCCGGCGCCAGAACCACTGAGCTAAATCCTTAGGCCTCTTTCTTACTTTCATGAACTCTCTTTTCCAGGTCCATCATCATTGCCATGTAGATATTTGACCCTTTGATGCTGCTTGACTAGTGTGTGTGTCCCAGTGAGCTGTACTATGCATTACCTAGACACTGCTCCAGTCTCCTGCAACCTGAACCATCTGAACAGTTCCTTACTCGTACCTCTTTGGGCTCATGTGGAAGTTTCTTGGCGTATATACCCAAGGACCACTGCACTGGCTTCAAGCTTGGCTGCCACAGTCCTACCAGCGGCACATGGGAACTCTCAGTACCCTGCCTCCCTTACAGCACTTGGCATTATCCAGTTTTTCAATGATACCAGTCTAATGAGTTCTTAGCTCTGTTATTTAATTAGCATTTCTTTGATTACTAGACAAACTGAAGATCACTTCATATGCTTATTAGGCCTTTGAGTTTCCTTTTCTATAAATTTTTAAATCACATCCTTTGTATATTTTAATTTGAAGTTGCTGTATACTTTCTTTTGGCTTTCAAGAGTTTCTTGTAGTTTCTAAATAATAAATTCCTGGTTGGTATTAGATGCTACAAATATATCTATTAACATTTTCCAAACGTTTTTCATTGAACTAAAATAACACTTAATTTTGATAAGATTTTAAGGAATTTAAAATACTTAATTTACTTAATACTTAACCTTGATAAGCTTTTGATAGGAACTCACCCATATCTGGTAGGTAGTCTGTGCTTTTGAAGTATTATTTAGGAAATACTTTCTTATAGTACATTGTTCTACATTTGAATGTGTATCTATTCTCAGCATTTTAGATAGCTTCACATTTTGATATTATATCCATTTGAATTATCATAATTATAGTAAGGATTTTGCTTATGTAGCTTGTGCTTCATTTTTTCTCACACCATTGTAAACAATACTTTCTTTCACTTGTAGTGCCATTTCACCATATAAGAGTGATAATAATAAGTCATTTTTGGCTTTACATATTGTCCTATCAATCTCATTCTGTTTGTAGACTAATACTAGACCTGTGTTTTTATTACTGTGGCTTCATGGCATATTTCATTTCTGGCAAAGCAAATTTCTCTCCTTATCCTTATTTGTGTATAATTTAACTGCAGATTTTTATATCCTCTATAGAAATTATTGAGGTCTAACATTAAAAGTTATATATGTTTCCAAGTTTATTAAATTGAATATTTATGATCTTTCTATATTGATGTTTAAAATTATATGTCAATAGTTTAGGTGGAAGTGAAAATACGGAGACAGCCTTAAAATCTAGAACATTTTTTATAACCCCAGGAATTTTGTTGTGATCTTGTCAACCCCTCTTTTACCACAATATTTTTCTGTTTACTATTTCTGTAGGTTGGTTTTCTGATTTAGAAATTTATATATAAATGGAGGTAGATATTCCATATTCTTTTATAACTAGTTTTTATTAAGATTCATCATTGTTGCAAGTGTTTTTATTTCTTTTATTGCTGAATAGCTTATTTTAATTTCCCTGTTGATAGACATTTGTATTACTCCCAGTTTTTTGATATTATATATAAAGTTATTATAAATATCATTGTTGAAGTATTTTAAATTTTTCTTTAGGGGATACCTAGGAAAAAGATTGCTGGACCTTTTGGTAGGATTATATTAACTATAGATGTCTGCCAAACCATTCTTTGAAATCATTGTTGCAGTTTACATTTTATCAGCAGTGTTTGAGAGTTCCAGTTGCTCTATATCCTCCCCAGCTCTTATTGACAGTGTTATAAGTAGAAGCTATTCTGATGGGTGTGAAATACATCTCAGTGTAGTTTTAATTTGCATTTCCCTGATAATTAATGATACTGAACACTTTCATGTGTGTTTATGATTAATCTCTCTTTAAGTGACTCTAAATCTTTTGACCTTCTTTTGGATTGCCTTTTTAGTGGTTGCCTTAAAGGAGTACTCTGCTCTCTTTACCATTAAATCTATTTTATGTAAGCTTTTGTCAGATAAATAAGAATACTTTTGCAGTCATAACTTGTCTTTTTTTCATTTTTTCAATGGTGCTTTTATCAGTATAAATTTAAAAATTTTAGGAGACTAGTTTATCAATTTTATTTCTTTCATTATGTTTGCTCTTTTGAGTTCTAGTCAGGAAATCTTTATGCATCCATTATCAGACATTCTCTTATGTTTTATTTTATTCAAGAAAGTTTATGATTTTAGCTTTTATATTTAGATCTAAATCTCTCAAGTGATTTGTGTGTATACACATAGATTGAGATTAATTTCAAATTTCAATTCCCTTTCATAGTAATAGCAACTTGTTTCATCACACTCTTTTTGTTTTTGTTTTTGTTTTTGAGACAGCATCTCACTTTGTAATTCAGACTGGCTCTGAGCTCACTGTGTAGCCCAGGCAAGCCTTGAACTCAGTAATCCTCCTGCCTCAACCTACCAAGTGCTGGGATTACAGGTTCGAGCCACCAAGCCTGGCTCATCACACTCTTAAAAAGGCTTTCTCAGGTCAAAGATTTAGCTCAGTGGTTCCGGCACCTGTCTCACAAGCACAAGGTCCTGAGTTCAATCCCTGGTAACTACATACAATGCTGGGCCTGGAGACTCACGCCCACCAGCGATCAATACCACAAACCACAGTGCTGGGTGTGGTGCTCACACCTGTAATCCCAGCACTCGGGAGGCAGAAGCAGGAGGATTGCTGAGTTCGAGGCTTGCCTGGACTACATAGTAAGCTCAGAGCCAGCCTGAACTACAAAGCGAGACCTTGTCTCAAAAAAAAAAAAAAATTTTCCTTTCCCCACTGAATCCCACTGGTGTCTTTAGTCAAAATAAATTTACCGGTAGGCATATTTGTGAATTTTCTGTTCTGTGTCATTGGTGCCAGTAAGACAACTATCTTGATTCCTGTAATTTCCAAGTAGGTTTGAACCAGTTAGTGTAACAGTTGCTATTTGCCATTTTTTTTCAAATTATGTTAATCTACATATTTCTTGTATAGATCCTATATATTTCCATATATACTTTAGATTCCTGTTTTATTTCTTTAAATAAACATCTTCCAGAAATGTTGACATGGTTGTACAGCAGCAGAGTGCCAACCAGTGTATGCAGTGTTATGTCGGTAGTCCAGGAGAATGGAAGATACACTCAGAAGTCTTAGAGGCAGAATATGAAGCCTTATTCTTAATACTGTTAACACTATTGTAAATGCCTTCTAAAATCTAATTTTCTAATTGCTAATATAGAATATTTATTTATTTACTTTTGTGTGGTTGGGTTGAATTCAGGGCCTTTGCATTGAGCTCAATCCTGTAGCCTTTTTTCATAGTTTCACTAAGTTCCTAAGTTGTCCAGGCCATGGTTAAACTTTTAATCTTCCTACCTCAGCCTCCTAGAATGAAAATGTAATTAACTTTTGCACAGTGGTCTTATATATTTCAGCCCAGCTAAAGTCACTTACTAAATTTGAAGAGATTTTATAATGTTTTCTAGTATAAAATTGTGCAATTTCTGAATACAGTTTTTTTTCTTTTAAACTTTTATGCTTTTTTTTTTTTTTGGCCTTATTGTACTAAGTGGAATTTCCAGTACAACGTTTTACAGAAATGGTGAAAAAATAAAATTTTAAACTGTTCTTTGGGGGAAAATTCCATTATGTGCCATCATATGCGATTTTAACTTTATGTTTTTCATCAAAGCCCAGTATTAAATAAAGAACATTCCCTATTATGGAAGGTAAAATAATAGCCTTTCAAAAGATGTTCATATCCTAATTCTAGGACTCTGCAACTATGTTAAATGACATAGCAAAGGGGAGTTAAAGTTGCAGATTGAATTAAAGTTGTTGTTCATATGACCTCAAATTAGCAGTTTAATGTAGATTATCTGGATGGTGCCAATGTAATCACAAAGGTCTTTAGAAGTGGAAGAATGAGTCAGAAGAGAATATGAGTGAAATGTAATAACAGGAAAGATGATTAATGAGATATGTCATTATCTCTGAAGATGGGGGTATACAGCCAAGAGCCACAAATATGGGTGACCTCTAAAACCTGGGAATGTGGTACAGGTAACCAATCTTCCCCAGAGCCTCCAGAAAGAAATCAAGTCTTGCCAACACCTTAATTTTAGTCTAGTGACACCCATCTTGGACTCCTAACCTCTAGAATTTGAAGAGAATAAACTTGTGTTATTTTAGCCAGCAAGTTGGCAATCATTTGTTATAGTAGCAGTACAAAATAAATACATTTTCAATGCTTAGTTTGTTGAGAAGTTGATTTTTAAATAAGTGTTTTCCTGCTTCCTCTCTTGATCATGTGCCGTGCCTCTGCATTGTCCTAGTTGTTCCTCGGTCTTACAATTTGGAGAACTCTATTACAGACATAATGTAAAACAAACAGTAGGGACTGTGGTAAATGGTTTTATCCTCCAGGACAGCCCTGCTTCTTCATTTCACAGGTTGCTGGTGTGGGGGAAGAGTTAGTTCGAAACACAGTGGATCTGAGGCTTTCTTGTGCTTTTAATTTGATTGTGCTGATAGAAATAAGATTTGCCCTTCAGAAACTTGAGTATGCAAGGCCTTGGGCATTCTCTGATGCTTTACAGCTCAACTGCTGGCTTGGATCATACAAGCTTTCTCTGTTGCAGGATGTCCACCATGGACTCCGCTTCCGCGTCACCTTCCTGCACTTCAAGAGATGCTTCCCTCCTCACTGTGCCTCTGCTTTTAAAGGGCTGCAGTGATGCTGTGTGGCTCAGGGTGCTTCACAAGGGCCTTCACTTTCCTGCTTTGTTCACAGCAATCACCATATGTGAGGGCCCGGGTATCTCAGAGGGCACTTTCAGCTCTCCTGCTTCCATGCAAATTACAAAGAGCATTCATCAAGTTCCTTTAAACTTCATGTAGAAGCTTGTTTGGAATTGCACTGTTATTTGTGGACTAATTTGGGAAGAACTGATATAATAGAAGTGGTACCACCCATGGCCTTGAAATGTCTCTTTATTTGTTTAGATCATACACACACACACACACACACACACACACACACACACACACATTCTTACTTATTAAAACTTTTAAGTTTTATGCTCTAGAGGTCTTTTTCTTTATACATTTTATGTTTTTGTGACTCTCATGAATTGTCTTTTTAAAAATTATATTCACTAAGTGCATGATCAGTGGCATTAAAAATTATACTAATTTTTGAGGTTACTGTTAAAACCAACAACTTCACTGAGGTTCTTTACTCTGTTTTGTTTTGCTGGTATTTGTAGGTTTAAATTTATAATATTTCCAAATAGTGAATATTTTACTTTCTCTTTCTCCTCCTCTCTCTCTCCAGTTGGCCAGAACCTTACTGTTCTGTTGGTCAGTAGAATATAATCATCTTTAAATTCCTTGACACTTACCTGCTCTCACCTTCCAGAGAATTCTCTTAGTAGAATTAAACTAGAAATGAACATCTGATCCAAGTTGGGCCAGAAAGATCTTCTTATCCCGGGTTATTTGGAATTGAAATTCAGTTTAGGTGGTCAGTCTTTATTAGCAGGTAACTGAAAATATTATAAAGACTGAATAGTAATAGCTGTTTTTAGTCATTTGTGAAGGGAAGCAGAGAGAAAGAAGCAATGTAAAAAGAGATTGGGGGAAAGAGAGTGGGGGAGGGAAGGAGAGAGAGAGAGAGAGGGAGAGACAGTGAGAGAGAGCACAAAATGCAGAGACAAATACAGCAGGCAAAATAAAAGAAGCCAACAGACTGGCTTCCCAGACTCCTGGAAGCCTTGTGGCACCACGGAAGACACAGAGGCAGACAGGCTGCTTCAATGCTCAGGGTTGCAGGGCATGCTGGCTGCAGCTCCTCAGAGGCTTGCTGTGACTTCAGCCTTCAGTTTTGCTAAGTCTTCCAAATCTTGTAACAAATTTCATCTCACTTAAACTTGCTCAAGGGCTATTTTTTATGTATTTTATTTTATTTTTTAAATTGAATTCTTTATTGGTACATTTTATATACAGTTCACAATCACACTCAACATTGGGGAATTTGTTATCAGTACATGAGAGAAATTAATTCTCATTTTTACCCATATCTCTACCCACCCATAATCCCCTACTCCTTATATACATGTTATTTCTTTTTTTTCCAAATCATATTTATTCTTTGCCCTCATTACGTTCCCCCACCACATTCTCTTTGAATATTTTCAAGGGCTATTTTTTAAAATTCATTTTTAAGTCATTATTTTATTATTAGTAGTAGTATCGAGGGTCTTCTTTTTTTAATTGAATTCTTTATTGGTACAATTTATATACATCTCAAAATCACATATAACATTGGGGAATTTGTATCAGTATATGACACAAGTTAATTCTCATTTTTTACCCATATCCCTACCCACCCACACCTCCTCACCCCCTTATACATGCTCTTTTATTTTCTTTCTGTATCATATTTATTCCTTCCCCTCATCACATTCCCACACCAAGTTTCCTATAGAAATTTTCCACTCTATAAAAGTTGTCCTACTTTCTAGAGCTCATTTGCATCTACAGGTGTTCATGCCAAAGAGAAGATCTGGAAATTGTCTATCAGTGATCTACTGATTTCACTTATTAGTATATCCTCCAGGTGTCTCCATTTGCACCTAAATGGATCAATTTTGTCATTCTTTATGGCAGAGTAATACTCCATTTTATTAAAAAAAACACATCTTTATTTACTCTCCAGTTGATGGACATTTGGGTTGTTTCCAAGATTGAGCTATCACGAACTGAGATGCTATGAACAAGGGTGTACATCTGTCTTTCCAATGTGAGTTTTTAAATTCTTTTGGGTATATTCCTAGCAGGGGTATAGCCAGGTCAAATGGGACCCCTAGTCCTAGTTTTCTGAGAGATCTCCACACGGATCTCCACAATGGTTGCACAAGTCTGCAATCCCACCAACAGTGTAGAAGGGTTCCTTTCTCCCCACAGCCACACCAGCATTTATTGTTGGTTGATTTTGTGATCGCGGCCATTCTTTGTGGAGTGAGATGAAATCTCAGTGTTGTTTTCATTTGCATCTCTCGAATGACCAGTGATGTTGAGCATTTCTTCATATGTTTCTTGGCTGCTTTGATTTCTGCCTCTGAGAAGTGTCTGTTCATTTCAGTTGCCCATTTTTGAATTGGGTCTTTAAACTTGGGGAGGCTGATCTGTTTGAGTTCTTTATATATTGTAGATAATAGCCCTTTGTTTGATACACAGCTAGTAAAGATTTTTTTCCCACGTTGTTGGTTGTCTTCTAGCAGTGCCAGCGACTTCTTTGGCTGTGCAGAAGCTTTTCAGTAGGATGAGATCCCATTTGTTGATTCTTTCTGCTAGTTCTTGTGCTAGGGAGGTTTTGGTCATAAAGTCTCTGCCTAAGCCAGTGCCTCAGGAGTGGCTATCTTGTTTGCAGATAAAATAGATTTCAAACTCGAGGGTCTTCTTGACACTAGCTGCCCACATCAACTCCAAGACTTTATCCAAATTTGCCCACACCCAGAAAGTTCAAAGACAATACAACCTCAAAGACAAAGACAACATTTTCCAGTTGACACTCTTCCCTGTTCCCCCAGAATACCTCATCCTGTCCTAATTTTCAAGAAACGGGGAGCTTTGACTCTTCCCTCCTCCTTAGCTCCTACAGCAGGCACTTCATTTTAGTCAGTTATGCCTGTAATATGCTCACATTTCTCCATCTTCACATACCCGTCCTGGGGCCACTACTGTATCCCACTAGCAGCCTCCTAATTGGTCCTCCCACCCCTCCCTTCTTCCTTTTCTCTCTCCCTCCCTCCCTTCCTTTTCCCTTCCTTCCTTATTTCTGTTCTTCCTGCCTTCTTCTTTCCTCCCTCTCACCTTCCCTTTCTCTTTTCCCTCCATTACTGAGGATTCAATCCAGGACTTTCACACAGAGCTACGTCCTCAGCCCTTTCAATTAAAGTAACAACAACAACACTAACAACAACAAAACAAACTTTTTTGAGACTTTTTTTAAAACCATTGATTTGCCCAGGCTGGGCTTGAATTTGGTAATCCTCCTGTCCAGCTTCTTAAAGTGCTGGGATTTACAGGCATACTCTGCTATACTTAGCTCTCTTTTTTTCAACCCCTCTTGTCTATTCTTCACAGAGTTGCCTGAAGTTTCTTCTTAAAATTGAAATCGTCTCATAGCATGCCCCTCCTTAGACACATTTGTAGTCTGCTACTTCAATTTTTAAACAAACAAACAAACAAACAAACAAACAAACAAACAACAGCACCTATAATAGCTCAGGAGACTTGCAGGATTTGAAACTGTGCCTTCCTTGAGTAATCAAGTTTGACCTCAACACACCAGACATCTACCTCATGGACATACTGGGCTTTCAGACTTGACACTTCCTATGCCCAGGTTCTTGCTGGATAGGTCTCACCTAGCTGTTATTTCTTTAGGAAGGATGGAGGGATAATTTACTAGTGCAAGACCATCTAAGGACATCCTCCTACTTCTTTTGCAGGTTGAACTTTGGTTTCTTTCATAGCACTTGTCTATCTTAATCTTTATTGTGTCTTTCTGTGCATTTAATTTCTGCCCTGCCCTGTGTGTGTTTCTTGTGCCCTTATTGCCTAAGCTCTTCATTAAGACTGTAGGCAACTATTTTGCTGTAAGATTTTTATTGGGATGCCTGATACTCAGAGTAGGACAATAAAAGAATGAAGGATTCTTCACTAACATGGAAAGTGGAAACATGTATGGAGATTGAATGGAAAGAACCAAAACAAGCATCACACACTATAGATGTTGGTCATAGTTGACACCAAACACCTGCCCAGCTATACAAGGTCAGATGCAGCAAGGTTGAGTCATAGACATATTGGAAGGCATAAGAACTGGACTAGAGGCCTGGATAACATGCTCCTAAGCACAGATGCAGGACCAGGACTTAGGTGTTTATCTTTGCCACGGAGGCTGTCTACAGTCTCTTTGAGGTCCTTGTCCTGATCCATCTTTCTGGCATGAGATACTATGACATCATCTGAGTTTTCACATTCTAAACTTGGTCTATTTTCTCTTAGAAGTTGCTTTTGGAAAGAACGGGCTTCTGGGTGCTGACCCTTGTGGGTCCTGGAGCCTTGGAGCCCCCACTCTCTGGTCATCACAGAGGAATGTGCTCTAGCAAAGTGTGTGTGCTCTTGTGGCTTGCTCCTGTTGACTGTGTTCTTCAGATGTTTTATACTTTTTCCAGTGAAGGATGTAAAAGTCTTGTCTCAAAGCTGTTACCTTATGAAGTCATTTCCAGGTTTCAGTCTTTTAAAATTTTAGATTGTTGCAGAAAGTAACACTCTCCATCTGACCATTTTAGTCATTTCTAAAGAAATAAAGCCACACTTGTCAGATGTGGTGCAAGCCTTCTCCTTACCAATCTGTCTTTGGCAATGAATGTTTTCCCTTCAGTTAGGAAATTCATGTATTCACAGTCCAACTTCACGATCCTTGCACAGCTCAAATACCTTCCTTCAGGAAGACTTCAAGAATCCCTCAACTGTGAGCAGTTGATCCTCCTCTCGACTCCAAGATCACTTGCTTTGGAACCTTCTGAGACTGTATTATTCAGAAAGGGATATTCTGAGGTGTTGTGGTCTAACAGACTGCCACCCCACAGCCACAAGGAGAGCCTCTAGATTGTGTGCACCATATGACCATCTCCATGTACCTTTCCCAACCCTGACTGGATGAGGGTGGGCAGCTGACCAAGCTGTGTCCTTTCTCTGTCCTGGGAATTCTGTGTGGGGTCTCAGAGGCACTGATTATAGTGAAGTCCTGAGGTGTGGCAGATGCAGGGCACAGTGGGTCAGCTCTGTGACCCATATGGCACAAAGTATTGTCCAAGGGAAAGAAATGAGGAAGAAGGCACGGTCTGGGAGAACTTCCTTTAGTCTCTCATAACAGTCTTTGGAGAGCCACCTGGTCTGTCTAGGGCTCTTGAGGCTCAACTGCATCTTTACAACAAACATTTCCATGACTCATGACTGTTTTGGGTGGCAGCTAATCTGAAGAGATGTCTGCTACACAAAACCAAGAGAGTCTTGACTAAATAGGATATTTTCATTAGTGAATTATAGTTACCAAATATTTTTCTTAGCCTCCCTCTTCTGGAGGGCAGACATCTAATTCCTTGTATCTTCACAGTTCTTAGTGCACTGTGATATAGTCTGTAAAGATTCAGTACCAAATTTCATAAATAAATTTGCTATTCATAATAGAAAATATAAATTATCTTGTTATATTATCCATGAAATAAAATTATGTGTCAATAATATTTTACAAGATACTAACCTTAAAAATGCTTAGTATTCAAACAATGGGTACTTAGGAGAGCTATTTTAATATAAACTAGGGCAATAGAAGGGGAAGTATCCACCTGCCTCGCCTCCTGCCCCATCCCTCTCATCCCATGAAGCTTAGGGATATCAAGGATAATTTTTCTGGGGAGGTGAATGGAGCTGAGTTTGCAAGTTCTGTGAGTCTCGTTTCTGGCACCCTTCAAAGCTGCTTTGTAGTCTGCAGTCTGCAGTCTGAGCGAAAGATGAAGGATGTTTTGTAAGTGACAGCTTTTGTCAGCCCCTTTCTCCCCCAGAACCTTCACTAGTTCCCACTGTCTTCTTCATTCTCTCCAAAGTCCTGGACCTGGCACTTACATACTTCCAAGAGGTGGCCCTGGGTTCCCTTCCATTCTATCTCCTTCATCCTATGACAGTGTGGTTAACTCTCTTCCTACTCCATAGGTCAGAGGGCTACCCAATTGCTCTAACTGGTGCTATGTGGAAGGCCCTTCCTACCTATTTATTCTCAAAACCCTTCACTTCTTTGAGACCAGTTTAAACTCTATCTCTTTTCAGATTTGACACAATTCAACTTACTGTCTCTTTCTCATCTAACTTTTTGGAAGAATGGACAAAAAGGCAAGGTAGGTGGGGAATACAAAGACCCAAGGGCAAGAGGAGATTTGGGAGATGACTAGAAGGAGAATATCAGAGTAAAAGGGAATTTCTAGTTTTAGTTTTTTGAAGAATTTCCATAGTGGTTTTACCAGCCTACTGAAAGAGTTAAAGACATCCTACTTCACGGATACCTGTATAACTACATTTATAGCAGCCCAACTCATAATACCTGGATCATGGAAGCAGTCCATATACTCATCAACAGGTGAATGGATACATAAAATGTGGTATATGTGCACAAGAAAATATTTTCTTATAAAGAAGGATAATTTGAGTCATTTGTAGGAGAATGTATACCCTTTGAGACCATAATGTTAAGTGAAATAAATCAGACACAAAAGCTTCACTACTGTATGAGTTCCCTTATATGAGATATTCAAAGTTCAAATAATTTAAAGAGCAAAAGCAAGATAGCCAATAGGAAGTAGGGAGAATGACTTCATAGTATCTTTTCCTTTGGTAAAAATGAATGAAATCTAGAGAGGCAAGGGAAGGAGAGAGGGAAAAGAAGTGGAATAAAAAAGAACTAAGATACATTATGTACATGTGCCTATGCCCCACAAATGAGTTAGTCTTTATGTATTACTGACGTGTGCTAATGAAAAAAAAAAGAAACAATTCAGATCATGCATTCTCCCTATCAACTAAACATTTTCAAGAAACTCTTCTGGGGCCTTTGTGACCATAGACACAGGGCCATCACTAAGATTTCCTTATTTTCCAGTAAACCCTTAGTCATCCTGCTGATCCAGATAGCTGACTCTTCCCGGTTCCCAGGAGTGGCAGAGACACAGCTTTATGTGGCTCTTCCTTGCCAGGGTGGAGCACAGAACCTTATCCCCAGAGATTCTGCAGCCTTCAGTAGGTAACAGCTCCAGGAGGGAAAGCTCTGGAGACGGACTGCACACTGGCTCCAGGCCTGGCATGAGAGAGAGAAGGGGAATTATCCACCTGCCTCACCTCCTGCCTCATCCCTCTCATCTCATGAAGCTTAGGGACATCAAGGATGATTTCTCTGCGGAGGTGAGCAGAGCTGAGTTTGCAAGTTCTATGAGTCTCGTTTCTGGCACTCTTCGAAGCTGCTTTGCAGGCTGCCTGCTCCACTTCCTTTCCTCCCACGCCTGGAGAGAAGGATGAAGTCTGGATGATTCTCCATCCACTTTGGATAGATCAAAAAATGCCCTAGTGACATTTGCATTCATAATGAATGCTTCTGCATTTAAGATATAGAGCAGATTTCAGTTGCCCATTTTTGAATTGGGTCTTTAAACTTGGGGAGGCTGATCTGTTTGAGTTCTTTATATATTGTCGATAATAGCCCTTTGTCTGATACACAGCTAGTAAAGATTTGAAATGAACAGACACTTCTCAGAGGCAGAAATCAAAGCAGCCAAGAAACATATGAAGAAATGCTCAACATCTCTGGTCATTCGAGAGATGCAAATGAAAACAACATTGAGATTCCACCTCACTCCACAAAGAATGGCTGCGATCACAAAGTCAACCAACGATAAATGCTGGCGTGGCTCTGGGGAGAAAGGAACCCTTCTACACTGTTGGTGGGATTGCAGACTTGTGCAACCATTGTGGAGATCCGTGTGGAGATTTCTCAGAAAACTAGGACTACGGGTCCCATTTGACCC